>BHEV01036157.1:0-13817 GCA_004319985.1 Emydocephalus ijimae
TGTCGGACAACGGGCCCCAGTTCACCGCACTAGCATTTGAACAATTTCTGGCAGGCCAAGGGATACGCCATGCATTAACCGTACCGGCAAACCCGGTGGCGAACGGGCGGGCGGAACGCAGGGTCCAATACACCAAGAAAGCCAACCAGAAAATAGAAACAGCCAATATACAGGACAAAATCAATAAAATACTCCTCATTCAACACATTACACCTAGCGCAACCACAAATAAAAGCCCGGTGGAACTAATGATGGGCAGGAAACTACGTTCAACACTAGACAGAATGCACCCAACATATAACCCAGACAAACCCCCAGACTCCTCCAGCAAACACAGAAAATTTAGCGTAGGGGACCTAGTATACGCCAAAAATCTCACAGGAGAACCACTCTGGGTGCCAGCAACAATCACCCAGATAACCGGGCCCCTATCATACCGACTGGAAACAAGCGACGGAAAAAACTGGAAACGGCACATAAACCAACTTAGGTCAAGAATAGCCGTCATCACCAGCCAGACACCCGAACAAGAAACTAGAAGGGGGAGGGATCTGCAAGCGATAGAGAAAGAACCGAAGAGAACCAATTAACACAAGCAGAACACCCCCCACCTAGAATAGATAAAACAATAAACCGAGGCTACTCACCTGTAGACGCAGGACCAATGGAACACGAAACCCCAGAATCTTCACCTGGAAGGAGCAGCCAAACCAGCTCACCCGGCCAGGAAAAACCTGGCGGGAGCAGAAGCGGCAGCTCAACCAGCCCGGGAGGGAGCCACCAAGAAAGGCCCAGCTCAACGTTCCAGGTGGTTCCATCCCAAGGAACCAGAGCGACAGAGAAGGCATCCAAACTGGTCAACAACCACACCAGAACTGAACCGCGCAGGTCAAGTAGGCAGGTGCAAAGCCCTGCCTACCTACGTGACTACATCACTACGCACCGACGGACGAAACCAAGAGGGGAGGGGTGTACGATATTAGCATACTCCAAAACCCTCGCAACCGATTGGTCCGGACAGGCGGAGACCTGATTGGTCGAAGGCTCGGCCGTGATTGGAGCACAAGGAATCTACCGTGATTGGCTGTGCCGATCGCGGGAGATTTAAAGTGCTGCCATTGGCCGCCAAGCCGCGAGCCAGCCCTATATGAAGGGCTGCCGCGGCTCACAGTGTTAGACTATTCTCATCCCAAATAAAGAGCTGAAATCACTAGAATGGTCTCGCGTCTCTGTTGAACCGATCCACCTCAGATCTAACAAAAGTGAAAGCGACAGAGTATATAGAAAATGTATTTGTACTCAGAGTTCCAAGAGCAAAGGAGAGTTGAGATAGTTTGGTGCGTATTTGCTTAGAAAAGGTTAATTGTTTCAAATTTGTTTTTTAAGCATAAGTCTACTGATGGAAAATGGAAAAGAAATGGAACATGTTTGATTTAATTGTTATTTGTTTAAATGGTTATGAGGAATAAATGATTTAATTATTCATAATGAATTAGTGAAGGTTACAAGTTTAAAGAAAGGTCCTAAATATGAGATAGATCATTTTTTTCTGGTGGTGTCAAGAGTAGGTATTTAGGCAAAAAGAATATTGGTAAAAAGGAAAGAAAATAAAAGAAACTGCAGACAGAAAAAGTACAATCATTTTATGAAAAATTATTAGGAGAGTGTTTAATATGCCAACTGAATGAAGGGAGATTGGACTCATATAAAATAATAATTGCTGGAAAAATAGAGGATGACTGACTTCTATTGTACACAGAGAAAAAGGCACTTGCAAAGAATGTAATCAAAGAAAGCAAAGAACTGTTAAGAAATGAAAAATTTATTTTGGAAGGGGAGTGAAAAGGGATAAAAAAAAATCCTCCAACAAAGTTAGTGGAAATAAAAAAGACATGGAAATGATCTGGGATGACAGGGAATGCTTCAAGGAATACTTTAGAGATCTATATATGGGATTGATAATATTCCAAAGAGTGAAATTGAAATTAATGCTATAAATGTTACTTTAAAAAAAATATGCAAGTGAAGTCATATATGCTCTGAGCATGTTGAAAAATGATATGGTTGCAGTTTAACAGGAGACATATTAAAATAAAGATGTGATTTATCTATGGGATGACTGTGCATTAATGTAATAGCTATGTGAAAGCTGAAGCTGTGCCTGTTAATTGGAAGAATATGGTTATTGTTTTCCCATATAAAGAGAAACGTAACAAGAATGAATGCAAAACTATAAAGAAATTAGTTTATTAAGTGTACCCAAGAATGTGTTTGACAGATTTCTGCCTGAAAGATAACAACAGAATGAATGTGATGAATGCTGTATGGCTTGATGTCAGATAGTGTATGAGCAATTCAGAGTTTTACTTTTCAGCACCTCATTAAGACATGCATGAATGTGAAATACTATTTACTGCGTGTTTGATTCATATGACAGTGAATAAGCTTGAATTATCAAATAGTTTGTTTAAATACAAAATTGACGATTGGTTGCTGAATACAGAAAGAGGTGTATTTGATAGAAAGCATGTGAGAATAAATAAAATTCTTAATGAATTATTCAATATTTCCATAATGAGCCAGGAGCAACTCAAAGATATATGATGTCTCTTTGGTTATTTGTTGTACTGAGGGATACCTGTAAATATATAAGATTTTTTTTTTAAGGAAACATTATAGCTACATTTGTCAGGGTACATTTAACTGTATATGTTGTTGATGCAGTTCTATCCACTGATAATACAAGTTTTCAACTGATTGTATATATAACCAGAATTATTGATCTGAAAAATTAATGTATCAATCACCATGTGCTATAGTTGTGTTTGACAGAGTAAGTGGAATAAATGATTGCAAATTACACATCAGTGGTGAAAAGTAGAATGAGATGAATTTTTATATATTGGTAAAATGTTTATTAAAGATGAGAAAATGGATGAAGAAATGTTAAGATATACAAATGCTAGTAAAACATTAGTAGGTAGCATGGAATTTCATGGAATGAATGTTTGTCACCCCAAAATAGAACACTTCTGCTCACTTTGTTATAGAGCAGGGGTGTCAAACTAGCCACCCATGAGCTGGATGCATCATGGGTAGCCCACCCCAGGTCTGTGAAGGGAAAAAACATTGCAATACATCACATGATAGCAATGTGACACCGTGAGTTTGACACCCCAGTTATAGAGAAATGAGAATTGGTATGTCAGGAGAAACAAGTTGAATGCAGTGGGAATGGATTACTTAAGAAATGGGTATGGTAAAATAGGGAGAGGTAGGATCAAGAATGAATAGGTGCTGAATAAATATGGATCAAAAAGGTAACCAGAAGGAAAGAAGCATGCTGAAGAGACTCCCTCATAAGAAATGATGAATGAAGATCAAATTGCAAAGCAACTTGAATAGAACAAGAGGAGGGGAAGACTGGGATAGTTACGGTTGGATGGAGCTGATGCAATTAATCTTCAAAACAAAGACATTAGAAGGTGTTTTTTAAAAAATCAAAGGCAATATATGTGTTGGTATATAAATGTGATTTGTAAAGATAGAATGTATGGAGAATTTGGGAACCATCTGAGCATGGTAGGATATGGAAAGTGAGAACTCCTTTGAGTTCTGCTTGTATAATCAGAATGGATATTTACAAATGAGGGATTTCTCAATAGGACTTGTGATGCCTATTGAGGGCAAATGCCTAAGCATGTTGTTTCTGAAGTTACTTTTGTTGGGTACAGCTGTAACAAAACAATTGATGCAATACAACCAAGTATGCTTTTACAATGAAATCCAATCTATAACACTCAGCAATTGTCCAATTTAAGGGAGTTATCACTATATATGGGTATGTAGAACTACAGTATTACAGCATTAATAACTACAGTGTTAATAAACAATATCTAGCGAATACCTTGCACAATGTCATTAGTGTTCCTCTGCTTCATGCTGTGAGTTTGTGACAAACTGGAGTAACCTTTTTCCTCCTCACTCTGCTGTGGGTAGTTGTTTCTGCAGAGACCAGTTTGACTTGGCTGATGTCTTTCTCCAAACTCAGCAGAAACACCCTCATTTCCTAGTGCACAAAACAAGATAGCTATTTTAATTCCAGTTTCTGTTCCCGAAGCAAGAATAAATACTTTATGAGGGAAACTGAGGTAAATTTACCTGTGATGACTTCGTGATTTTCAAAGCCAACCCCATTTCTTGGTAAATGTTGAGTCTGTTGAGTTACCGGAAGTTCCTTTTTAAAAAGATAAGCAACATTTTTTGCAAACAAGTTATGTTATTCTCTTGACTCTTTAATAAGGTATGTGCTGGGGAAAACAATATAGCCCACTGTCTTGTGCTGAGCACTTACAGCACATAAAATAACAACATTCTTAGAAAGGTTCATCCTAAGTCCTTTCCTGCAAACTATATTTCGATCACCTCAGCAGTTTAGGTAGTGCTTTTTCATTTCTGCATTATAACAAGTCATTTTATATATGCTATTGAGTTTTCTGCTTCTTGTGGAACAAAGTGCTAGAGATCCAGTAAATATTTTACCTTACCTTTATGTTTTCATGTTTTAATTTAATTTCATACACAGATAGTATTCAACTTATGACTATAATAAGCCTGACAATTATGGCTGTAAATCATGGCAGTTGTAACTGGGTCATCATGTGACTGACCCGATTTTATGAACTTTTTTTGTGACACTTGTAAAATGAACATCACAGTCATTAAGTGAATCCATTTTTCATTATAGGCATTTTTTTTGCCAAAAATCAGTGAGAAACATTGGGTTTTGGCAAAAAATGTCATAAATCATTTTGTAAATGTGAGCCACTCAACCATTGCTAGACTCGTCGAATGGAAGGCTGGAATTAGACCTAAGTACCATGTAATGGAGTGAGCTTCCATTACTTCCATTAGACCAGCAAAATACTGTGGACATAATATATTTAGATTTCAGCAAGGCATTCGATAAATTGGACCACAACCTACTTCTTAGTAAGTTAGAAAAAGGTGGAATAGATAGCACCACCACTAGGTGGACTCGCAACTGGTTGGCAAACCGTACTCAACGAGTAGTCCTTAATGGGTCTAAGTCTACATGGAGGGAAGTAAGCAATGGAGTGTCACAAGGTTCCGTCTTAGGCCCAGTACTCTTCAATATCTTCATTAATGACATAGATGAGGGAATAGAAGGGGAACTTACCAAATTTGCAGATGATACTAAGCTGGCAGGAATAGCTAACACCCAAGAAGATAGGCTCAAGATCCAGATGGATCTTGACAGACCAGAACACTGGGCTGTATCTAACAAAATGAAATTCAATGTAGAGAAAAGTAAAGTCCAACACTTAGGCAAGAAAAACCAAAAATACACATATAGACTGGGTGAAATCAGGCTCAATAGCAATAACTGTGAGAGGGATCTTGGAGTCTTAGTGGACAACCAGCTAAATATGAGCCAGCAGTGTGCAGCAGCCACCAAAAAAGCTAATGCAATCCTAAGTTGTATTAACAGAGGGATACAGTCAAGATCAAGGGAAGTACTAATACCACTCTATAAAGCCTTAGTAAGACCACACCTAGAGTACTGCATCCAGTTTTGGTCACCACATTATAAAAAAGATGTTGAGGCTCTAGAAAAAGTACAGAGAAGAGCAACCAGGGTGATTCGGGGACTGGCGGATAAAACATACAACGAACGGTTACAGGAACTGGGCTTGGCTAGTCTAGTAAAGAGAAGGACCAGGGGAGACATGATAGCGGTCTTCCAATATTTGAGGGGCTGCCACAGGGAGGAAGGGGTCAAGCTATTTTCTAACGCTCCTGAAGGCCAGACAAGGAATAATGGATGGAAACTGAACAAGGAGAGATTTAATCTGGAAATAAGGAGAAACTTTCTGACAGTGAGAACAATCAACCAATGGAACAGCTTGCCCTCGGAAGTTGTGGGAGCGCCATCAGTTGAGACTTTCAAGAAGAGATTGGACTGCCATTTGTCAGAAATGGTGTAGGGTCTCCCGCTTGGGCGGGGGATTGGACTAGATGACCTACAAGGTCCCTTCCAACTCTGATTATCTGTATCTACTTGTTCCAGCTCCCGCCAACCTAGCAGTTCAAAAGCACACAAATGTATAAATACATACTACTTTGGTGGGAAAGTAACAACCTTCCGTGCACATTTGGATATAGTCATGCTGGCCAAATGACTACAAAAACATTTTCGGACAATGCTGGCTCTTTGGTTGTGAATTGGAAATGAGCACCACCCCCTAAAACCAGACATAACCAGCAGGGGAGACTTTTACCTTTTAAAATGTTGGCCAGTTGTTGAGAACCCAAAATGTGGTCACATGACTTTACAAAAGAGGCAACTTTTGGAATTTGGAAACTGGATTGTAAGTATCTTTTAGGGGGCTCTGTCATAAGTTTGACCAATCGCTAAGGTCATAAATTGAGAATTACCCATACTTTATTAGCATGCAAACCTTGCTCCCTTTTTCGAATCAACTTTCACCTTTACCTATTCTGATGAGGCTGAAATCCTATTAAACAAATATTAATTCCATCTTGATATCACACCAGTGTGGAGCTTATTTTTATTTGGTTGCTGCTGTGACAACTATTCTGAGGAACAGGCAAACAGAGCAATTTCTGGCCTGAAAAGAAGACATGGCTTTAGAATAGAGAATACCTTTATTATCATTGCATTCCACGAATACAATGAAATTTGAAAGCTACTTCAGCACAGTGCCCCAAACACCACATCACAATTACACTACAGAGATAATAATGATAATGATAATAATGATAATGATAATAATAATGATAATAATAATGATAATAATAATAATAATACACCTAGTCTAAAACTTTTCTAAAACTTATCTAAAGTAAGTTAAATAGTTTAAAAATGCCACTATATACATAGGACTAAATCACAAATGCACTGTTTGATTCAAGACAATTATTGCCTTGGAAAAGAAACTGTTTCTCAGTCTATCAGTCCTCCTTTGAAGACACCTATAACTTCTCCCTGAGGGTAACAGTTTGAAATATGAATGACCAGGATGAGAACGGTCTGTGGAGATTTTTTAGTGCTCTAGAGGGGAGTCTGATCTTTGCAATCTCTTCCAAAGAAGAAAGAGAGCAACCAATGATTTTTGTGCTGTGTTTATAACTCTCTGGAGCATCTTCTTATCCACTACAGAGCATCCAGCATACCACACCATTACACAGTATGGCAAAATGCTCTCGATGGTAGAACGATAAAAAGTAACCAGCAACTTCTCACCCAGACCACTCTTTTTCAGCAGTCTCAGAAAGTGTAGGCACTGTTGGGCCTTCTTTGCAGTGGCCATAGTGTGGACTGACCAAGTAAGGTTGTTGGAAATATGAGTTCCTAGAAATTTAAAACTATGAACTCTTTCCATACAATCTCCATTGATACATAGTGGGAGAGGCTCTGCTTTGCATCTTCTGAAGTCTATAATCAATTCTTTGGTCTTTTTGATGTTCAGGGTGAGGTTATGCCTCTTGCACCACAAGACCAGTCTGAGAACCTCTGACCTATAGGCCGTCTTGTCTCCTGCTGATATGAGTCCCACCAACGGGTGTCATCTGCAAATTTTATTATAGAGTTAGTGGGACAAGAGGGAGTGCAGTCGTAGGTGTAGAGTGAATATAAAAGAGGGCTCAGCACACAGCCCTGTGGAGAGCCAGTGCTGAGAGCAAGAGTGGAGGAAAAATAGCTGCCAATCCTAACAGTTTGTGGGCTGTTAGTAAGAAAGTCCCTTATCAACAGCAGATGTGAGAGGAGACGCTCATTTCCAGCAAATTCTTAATCAGTATATCCTGAATGATGGTATTAAAAGCCGAGCTGTAATCAACGGAAAGCATCCTTACATAGCTCCCACTATGCTCCAGATGTTTCAGTGCAACGTGGAGAGCCATGGCCATAGCATCCTCTGTGGATCTGTTATTCCGATAAGCAAACTGGTATGGGTCAAGGTTTGATGGGAGGCAATCCTGTCTATATGTTAAGACCAGTCTCTCAAAACAATCTCAACAAGATGCAGTTCAATGGTGAGAAAAGGAAGATCCTGCACTTAAGCAGGAAAAACAAGACGTCTAGGTATAGGTATGGAATAGGCAATACCTGGCTCAACAATAATGACTGGTAGACCACTGCTTAAGTATGTCGGCAGTGTGCTGTCCCTTCTGACCTTATGATTCTATAAGACGTGCCTGATTCAATCTCAGAGGCAATCAGCCCCAGAGTACAAGTTCCTGACTCCTCTTTTGGCGCCTGCATTCTCATTATTTTCTCCCTCAGGTAATAAGCTCAAATGAAATGAGAAAAACAGGAAGTGCTGGATTGGGGAGGGAAAGCCATCATTGAAAAGTGATGAAAGAAGCATCTGGGTAACAGCCATTGGGGAGGGAACCCTGCCTCGACTCAGTTTCTCCAGACCAGAAAGAAAGCTGAAGAGCAAAGTTAACTTATGGCTGAAGAGAGATTTCCTGCGCTGGGATCAGTTCAGCTTCATGAGGTCCTTTTTCCAGATGGATTTTAGAGGCCAGGAAGAAACCTACCTTCTTGCAGGAGAAGGAAGAGCACAAAATAGACTTGTCTTACAGACTGTTTCAATCCAGGGCATATCTTCCCTTTCAAGGTTCATTATAACCTATAGAAAAAAAACGCTGAACCCTGCCTGAGGCTCCAGTGAGTTGTTACTATACTATACCTGAATTAAATGCAGGTGTAGCCCAGTTTCCCCATCCTGATGGCTATAAATGTGTTAAATCTCAACAAACTTTAAACAAACTGGTGAAGGATTATGGGAATTCAAAGTACAGTTTAGCATATCTCTGATCTGCAAAGCAGACGTATGTAAAGGTAGTAAGAGGAAATGTCCCAAATATTAGGTCAGTATGAATGGTTTTTAAATGTAATGTGTTAAGACCTATTCTATTATTTGGCAGATGACATATTTGTCCCAAATGGGCAAATTCTAGAGAACAAGAGGTTATCAGTTATCTTTATTTGGATTTCTCAAATGATCAGCTCTGTTGAAGGGCACATGGCTGTCCTAGGCCACCTGAACTGATCTACTGTAGCAGGTGGAATATCTAGATGTTAGCCTGTTTGTATGTAATAGGCATGCACCCAATTTTACTTTCATCTTGGCTTCTTTTTTGCACATCAGAATATGTATTCCCCAAACTTTGCCCCAAGTAAGGTGGTACTGTAAAAATAGAGCCCAGCCAAAATCATCTTAAGGCTTACATTCTACTTGTTCAGAATTTATCAAAATTTATGTTATTTAGGATCTATGTTGAGGATTTAGAATTCTCAGGGGTGGAATTCTACCAGTTCAGACTGGTTCTATAGAACAGGTTGTTATGAATCTGCGCAGTTCGGAGAACCGGTAAATCGCACCATTGGCTGGCCCCACCCCTTCCTGACCCGCCCACTCACCCTGCCCAGTCATTCCTCATCTTGCCCGCTATTGCTAACCTGTCTTCACCTGCCATTGCTGCCTGCCTTTCACTGCAGCCCTGATCTCCCTGGGTGAGTGAGCAAGCCCCGGCTGAGTCGACTCCCAGGCCTGCCTAGGCTGCTGCGCTGTCTCCCCCTCTCCCTGGTCTTACCTGGCTTACTTCATTGTGACCTAGCTAGCTGACTGCCCCCACCACCACATGGCTGTGTCCATGATGGCCGGGGAGGTGGAAACGGTCTCATCTTTCCCCTGGACAGGAAGAAGCTGTGCAGCTGTGTCCGTGCTGGCTGGGGAGGAGGAAACGGTCTCCTCTTTCCCCTGGCCGGGAAGAAGCCGTGTGGCTGTGTCCATGCTGGCTGGGGAGGAGGAAATGGCCTCCTCTTTTCCCTGGCCAGGAAGAAGCAGTGTGGCTGTGTCCGTGGTGCTGGGGAGAAGGGAAAGGTCTCCTTCTCCCCCTGGTGCTGCTGTGGCTGGATCCAACCAAGAAAACTCCCCACTACTGGGAAGTTCTGGGATGTACCACCGCCGCTTGCCTTCTTGGCAAGAGCTTTCCCATCAGCGAGAGAGGCTCTGCAGCCCCTCTCGCTGATGAAAACAATTGGAGCATGCCACCACCACCCACCGCCACCCACCCCAGGCATGGAGATCGGGACTCAGCACACAGGGCATTGCTGGAGCTGAGGGGGCTGGCCTTCTTCTCTACCACCAGCTGTGGGAGACAGAATGTTGGGCAAGGTAAAACCAAACCACTGCCCAGTCAAGAGCTGCCAGTAGGGATGGGTGAGGCTGCAGGGTGAACCTGGCTGGAAGTTGTTTGTAAATCTTCCCAAAAGAGAGAGGAGAGTAAGCTCCACAGCTGTCCAGGATGATTTTATAATAAGAGAAGACCTGGGTACATTTTTATTAGACAGCCTTTCCTAACAAGACTGATTTTTTGCTTGTATCACTGTTGGTCTCAATGAGCAACTCATCTGCCTTTTAGTGCTATGCAGTTAATCATGCATTGCTTAAATAGTTTGTTAAGTCCCCATCTTTTCTGAGAGCAAGATAATTATGTTTATGAATTGCTAATATCACTCTTCTGAGTAATTCCCTTTGGAGCACTTTCCATTTTGACAACTTAGGAAAGAAGTATTGTCTTTTGGGTTTACCTGAATTAAATGCAAGTGTAGGCATCAGAGAAGGGTTATTTTGAAAAGAGCAGTAAAAGAAAAGCACGTTTCTGTACATAACAGAAAGGAAAGGAAAACATTGAGAAGTGTTGAGGAGCTGAGGAGTGTGTGTGTGAGTCAAGGAATTCCAGACCGGAAAGATTGTTTTGTATTCCAGTTAAATTAGAAATGGTTCTTTGTGAAGGATCTGTGAAAATTTTGGAATATTGCAATAAGGACAAAGAAAAAAAATATAAAGCAGAAAGATTTAATTAGAGGAGAAGAGAAAGAATGGTAAGACATCCACTAATTGAGTGCTTTGAAAATACCTTTCAAATGTGTTTTCAATTGTAGGATTGGAAATATTTGCTTGACTTTAATGTGCCAAAAGAATAATCTTTGTCAGTATAAGCAGAAATGTATTATTCAAACTTTAATGCATTTTGCAAAAATCATTGTAGTAAAATGAATACCACTGTAGAACAATTTAAATATTTAATGGAGAAAAATAAGATTTTACACAGGCAAGAAAAAATGTACAGAATAGGTGGTGCTTGGTTCAACTTGAAGTAACTGTGAGAAGGAAACTTATCAAACAGATCCAACCTAGAAATAAGAAGAAATTTCCTGACAGTGAGAACAATTAATCAGAGAAATGGGATGCCTTCAGAAATTGTGAGTATGCCATCACTGGAGGTTTAAGAAGAAATTTGTCCATAATAGTATAGGGTCTAATGCTTTAGCAGGGGTTGGATTAGAAAACCACCAAGGTCTCTTCCAAGTCTGTTATTCTTTATAAATCTTTCCACTCAGTCTTTCCAAGAGAATGGTGATAAACAATATTTGCAAATGTCCACGAGGTCCTCTAATAGCAAAATCTCATCTTATTGGCTAGTATCAGGGGGAAGATGACTTTGAAAAAGCTTCCTCTCTCACCATAACATGAAAGACAAAGTGAGGACTGGCTGGGAGGGGATGGGTGAGGAGAAGCCAGGCGAGGCACCTCTCCATGTGAGTCACATCGAGTTGGCCATGACTACCAAACCACGCCCAACTGGTCACGTGACCACCAAGCCATGCCCACAGTCACATGACCAAGCCACACCCACAAATTAGGCCATGCCCACAGAACCGGTTCTTAAGAAATTTGAATCCCACCCCTGAGAATTCTAGCCAGTAAAAATAAGATTGAGTGTATTATGCACATTTGGAATGATGTCACAATAATAGATTTCTCTGATTTTGTTTCTGTAGAGTTTATTGTTTCCGTATTTAGTTTTCTTTTACTGTGGTTGAAAATAATGTATGCTTAAACATACCACCCTTTGATATGCAGGTGTCCAATTTTCAGTGTAACAGAAGGTTGGATGGTTTCCTAGAATGAAAATTACAATTGTAGACACACTTAATGCTCTTGAGGTACAAACAGGTTCGCTATATCTCCCTCTCATCATGTCTGAAATGCTCCACTTCATATTACTGCCTTACAAGAAATGTTCATTCTAAAACAGGACTGTCCAATCTTGGCAACTTTAAGACTTGTGGACTTGGGCTTCTGGTGGCACTTCTGTCAAAGACTGACCGAAGACTGTGATCGTGTACGGCTTTGATCCATGCTTATCTTGTTGGAGGGTCCCAATGGGACTGGATCCATCTCGGACCCACCTTGAAAGGGTGGGGGAAGAGAGGGAGACTGCCAGCCAGGTCAAGGGGAGCTGCATCCTGTCTTCAAGGGGAGCCGCATCTCCCCTCCCTGGCTTGCCTTGAAGACAAGAGATAGGGGCAGTTTTAATGGCTTTCCTGGAGACAGGAAGCTTCTGGGACTTAAGTGTGTGCTGGAGCAGTGAAGTGGTAACCAGGCAAAATAATGTTGATTTTTTTTTTTTTGACAACCCCGAGAAACAGAAGGAAAGAGCCCTCATTTAAGAGTATGGCAGTGACGAATGGAAAATAAGAGGAAAATGCAAGGTGAATAAAAAACCAGATTTTAAAAGGACTACAATGGAATTAGACTAAATTTGGAATAAGATACAGAAATTGGCATTAATTATGCATTGGATAGAATGCTGGACTTGCCCAGAATTGATTACATTTAAAACAGCTAATGGTTGAAAATTAGTGTTAATACAATTGAAAAGAGAAAAATAGAACTTTGAAAAGTGGAAAGTGATGTAGAGCGCCATCTAATGGTTAAAGGTACTTTTTTCTTTATGATTTCATGGAAAATTACTGGTCTTACAAATTTGTGTGAATGAAAAATGAAATAAAAGACTATATTAAAAAAAATAACCCTGGAAGCACTGAAAAAAGGGAGATTGCAGCAAAGGGACAAGCGAAGATAATAACTTGGGACTGTTTGGTGTTGATTGTGACAAGGAGATAGAAGGATTAATAAGAGGAACTGAGACAAACAGATATTTTTGGCCAGGATTAAAATAAAAGACTCTGACTTTTAATAAAATAAAGAATAACTCAACTGATTTTAAAAAATGGAAGAAACAGACAAAGAATTCAAGTTAGAACTACAAACTGTGAGAGGAATGTTAAAAGAAAGAATAGAATTATTGGACACACTGGCAGAAAAATTAATGTTCACAGAAGAACAAAAAAAATTCAAGGAGGAGGAATTAAAGGAAGAGGAAAGCAGCTTAGAAGAGCACAAAGAACAAGAGACATTGCAAAAAGACATAAAAAGAATCAAAACTAAGATACTGATTATAGATGTAACAAATAAAAGGGAAAATACTCCCAAGATTAAACAAAAGAAGAAGAAGCTGTACAAGAAAAAATTCCAAAAGAGAGAACAGGAAAAGGTGCGGGGAAAATAAGTGATTGGCAGATTAAAACAAAAACAATACTAGAGGAAAAAAGAGGAGTTAAGAGGAAAGATCGGGGAAATTTAGAAAAGGGAAAGCTGGTCAAAATTCCAATAAATTATAAGGCCGAGAGATTTAGAGATATGGGTTAAAGGGGGGATACCACATGGAGCTGTATTTTGGTACTTTTTTTAGAAATATAGATTGGGGAGATTTGAAGTTTAAAACTTACGGGAATTACCTTAAGATTATTATATGATTATATATGAGAAAAATAAAGATAGAGTGAGAGAAATTAAGAGGCCTTTATTGTTAGCAAATCCATATATATATATATATATATATATATATAT
>BHEV01036159.1:0-40911 GCA_004319985.1 Emydocephalus ijimae
CTCCTCTCCTCTCCTCTCCTCTCCTCTCCTCTCCTTTCTCCTTCCTGCCTAATTTCCTTCCTTTCCCTCTCCTTTCTTCCTCCTTTCCTTTCCTTCCCTCCCACCCTCCTTCTACCTTCCTCCTTCCCTTCCCTTCCTTTCCCTTCCTCCTTTCTTCCTAACTTCCTTTCTTCCTCCTTACCCTTCTTTCCTCCTTTCATTTCCTTCCCTCCCACCCTCTCTACCTTTCCTTTCCTTCTTCCCTTCTTTCCTGTTCCATTTCCTTTCCTTTTCTGTTCCCCTCCCATTCCCCCTTTTCCTTTCCTTCCTTACTTTCTCCCCTCCCTTCAAGCGAAGCTGTGCATGCTATACCACAGTTGTGCTTGTCCTTCCCTGTGGCATGAAAATGGTTTTCTTGCCTGGAGCTTCAAGCAGGAGGCTCTCTACCATGCTTCAAATGGACAGGAACCTGTTTGACAGGATTCTTCACCGGGGTTCAACCCTAGAGATGGCCAGGTGCTGCACCCACAATCTGCAGAGCCATAAGATTGACTCGTGTATGTGTGCAGGAAGCATTTTCTTCCCTATTCATTAGACCAAATTAATTTGCATGTTCAAGATTTGAAAGGGGACTCCAGCTTCAAAGCTAGGCTTTTTTGAAAGAGGCTTCCTAGTTTTTCCAGTTCTTTAAATTTAAAACATTCTATCATCTCCTGAGCAAACCGTGGAGTTTTTGCCCAAAGATTGCTTCCTCTAGACTAGAGGCAAATCCTCTCAGTTTTATTGATTCTGCTTCTCACTGTTCTCTCTTGTGCATTCCTCCCCTCCCTGTATATGTGCTCAGAATCCCTGAAAGCAATCCCAGTCTCATCACGGTCTCAATTCATCTGCTGTTCTGTGGGTATTATTGTCCTGTGTTGCCTTTAAGTTTTTCGAGTTTCTCTATTGAAATCCTTTATTGTTGTTTTTGCATTGCTCCTCAAAGCTCCAGGGATTGTAACATCCTGTTCTCATGTACACAAAAACCTTCTCCCCCTCCCCCCTTCGAATTAGTTTCACTGATTAATTTCCTATAAAGGTATGTACTTTTCAAAGAACCATATTTAGATATTTCCCTCTCTGTCTGTAAAGCACAGACACACAAAAATACTAGTAAGCATTCTTGAAACCTTATTTTTATTGCAAGTACATTAAGCAACTCCTGGTTTCTCTTCAGTTTCAGATCTGCCTTTGAAATAAACTGAATGAAGAGGAATTGATATTGAAACATGAAAGAAAAAAATTGAGTTCTTTTTATAAAATCTAGACATTGCCTGAATGGAATGCTTTTGAGTTTTAATGCTCCAGTGTACCCAAGCGTGACAAAAATATATATTATTAATTGATTGGCAGATGAAACCATTTCACTTCTGAGAATATAATTTGCTGTTTTGAAAAGTTGGTTCCTATGAAATGTTTTTTTCCCCTTGACCTAAAGCTACAATATGGAAGTCTGTAGAAGATTCTCAGTCACCCAGGTCAGTGTTGTCCCAAAGGTGCTTTTTCAGGAGGCAACTGGACTTTCTTGTTTTTCCTTTGAAAACATTTCACTTCTCATCCAAGAAGCTTCTTCAACTCTGACTGGATGGTGGGGAAGGGAAGGATTGATACTCCTTGCAGACAGCTGGTCATTTGCATCCTTTTAATGAGTCATTGAGGCCACTTGGAGGTTTTCCTGTGTCCTCAGGGTCACCTAAGTCGTGCTTCTGTTCCCTGTGGCCCGCAATTTTTCCCTCTGGAAATCCATTCCTACTCTCACACCATTCAAAAGATATTCATACCAAATTGCATAGCTAAAAGTCTGAAAGAAAAAGAAAAAACAAGAAAATGCAGTTGCCTCGTAAATTGCAGAAAAAATTGCAGACTACAGGAACCATTAGCCCTACTCAGGTGACCCTGAGGACACAGATAAACCTCCAAATGGCCTCAACGACCCTCTAAAAAGGATGCAAATGACCAGCTGTCTACAAGGAGTATAAATCCTTCCATCCTTCATCATCCAGTCAGAGCTGAAGAAGCTTCTTGGATGAGAAGCGAAACATCTTCAAAAGAAAAAAAGCAAGAAAGTCCCGTTGCCTCCTGAAAAAAGCACCTTTAGGATTACAATATGGAAGCATTAATGAGATGGGTCGTGGCACTAACAACCTGGTTGTGATGCCAAGAAAAAAAACATGTTGCTTCTGTGTCACTATCAATGTCTGTTGAGACCTGGGGCCCGTTCACTTCTTACTCACCAAATCAAATCCCTTTCTTGCCCTGACAAGTTGCTTTCAATACCTTTGGGGAATTTTGCAGTAGACGCACTGTGTGCAGGTGATATTTTTAGATTGATGAACACATTTGGAGCATTGAAAACCATGTTGTGGATGTTATTGCGCTGATGACGCTACCCTAATAGCTAATAATGCAACAGATCTACGAGGAATAAAAGTCGAGCAGCACGGTGGAAAAAAAATGGAACGAACATTAAATGAAAAGAAGATGGAACTAATGTTTGTAAGCCGCCCAGAGTCACTGAGAGTGAGTTGGGTGGCCAGATAAATCTTAAGAAATAAAGACAGACTATGGGTAGAAAGGAATTCTAGCTTTAAAATGGACAATTCTAGCCTTCGATGGAGAATTCCAGCCTTAAAATTGACAATGAAGATCTCAAAGTGGTGGGCAGCTTCTGCCTTTAGCACCAGCGGTCAGCACTAAAGGAGCAAGCGGTCAAGAAAAATACCCAGCAAACTAAGTAGTGTAACCATGGAGAAGATGTTCAGATGCCAGGATGTGTTCTGACCCGGCCAGGTTTCCAAAGAGCGAACGGAGACAAAGGCAGCAGCCCCCATCTTTTAAGGTTTAATAATGAATTCTGATCTGAAGGCTGCTTTCTACTAATTAGCTCCGACAAGAAAGAGCCTTGCCAAGGTGTTCGTCAAGGCTGCCAAAAACCCAGAGATAAGAACTAATTTACAAGATTCTTCAAACACGAACTAAGATGTCCACCAGTTGAGCTTCAGAGCTTCTTTGCTTTCTGCAAAGAACACTTTTTCAAACCTGGCTTTTATCCTCTTGAGGGAGGGGCCATTACCTTGCAGCCTTACACTTACTGTGCTGCTGTAACTGCTCTCTCCTACGATCAACCCTGCGCACACACACACACTTGGCACAGGCTCCTCGGGAACCTCCTCATCGCTGCTGCCAGCCCCCACAATCTCCGAAGGCAGCAGTCCACTCCCTGATGGTCCTGGCCCCTCACCTGAGTCCTCACTCTCCTCAGCCATCCACACCTGCTGCCGGCCAATCACAACAGGATTTGTCCATGTCTACAAAGATCAGAAGAGGTCAAACTTTGGACTTTGGGGGTTGGAGAAAACTTCTGAGAAGTCCATTAGCTGCCAAGAAAACCAACCAATGAGCCAAGAGAAAAATTGATGCAGATTTTACATGTCCGGGTTCAAATAATCCCACTTTAGACACAGGCAAAGACTTGACTCCCTGGAGGAGGCTGGGAAGCATGGAAGGAAAGAGAAGAAGAGGACAAACAGTAGTCAGAAGGATGGACTATGATGCAAGGGTGATGGGAACATTATTAGAAGACTCAGAAGAGCAGATTAGGGGCAAATCTTCACAGAGAAATTTTAACTACGCCAGGGGTCTCCAACCTTGGCTACTTTAAGACTTGTGGACTTCAACTCCCAGAATCCCTCAGCCAGCAAAGCAGAGGTCTCCAACCTCGGCCATTTTAAGACTTGTGGACTTCAATTCCCAGAATCCCTCAGCCAGCAAACAGGTTTGCTAAGATTCAACCATGATTTGATGGCACTTTAGCCACCCGTCAAATCCATTGTTGATATTTTCCCACAGATGATCAGAATAACAGAATTAATATCTGGTATCCGTGGATTTTCTTGTAAATGAAGGTTAGAACCCGGCATTTTCCTTTGTAGCAGTCTGGTTCCTGTTGTCAATTAGAAGGTAGAAATACAATACATTTCCCTGGTCACCACAAGCTTTGATCAGCCCAAATCTTGATGAATCTCAAACGACCAACGATGCCTTACTGATGCTTTGTAGATAGGTAGTCCTTGACTTAACGACCACGACTGAGCCTCAAATTTCTGTTGTTAAGTGAACGTTGCCTCTTTCTTGCCAATGTTAAATGAATCCCTGCAGTTGATAAGTTAGTCCCCCGGTTAATAAGTGAATCTGGCTTCCCCCTTTGACCTTGCTTATCAGAAGGTCACAAAAGGGGATCACCTGACCTCTGGGATACTGCGACCGTCATAAATACAGTCAGTTTCGAAGCGTCCAAATTTTGTTCACATGACCCTGGGGAGGCTGCAACGGTCATAAGTGTGGAAAACAGTCCCGAGTCCCTTTTTCCAGTGCCGTTGTAACTTCTGAACGGTCACTAAACGAACGGCTGTAAGTCGAGGGCTGCCTGTAATGCGTTTTGCCGGCAATGTGCGCCGCAGGTTTCATGCTGTGTGTTTTTCCTTCCCAGATGTAAACTCGTTCCAGCAAACCACAAAATGGATCGATGACGTCAGAACGGAAAGGGGCAGCGATGTCATCATCATGCTTGTAGGAAACAAAACAGATCTAGCAGATAAGAGGTGAGGAGACAAGACACCCCACTTTTCTGACTCGGCTGAATCTATTTTATTGGGGGGGGGGAGTGTAATCTGTACAGATGGATGGAAAATTGTGGATAGATATAGACAGGCAGAGCAGGCCAAGCGCCCCAAATGCAGATTTATGACCACCAGGGGTGGGATTCAAATTTTTTAACAATCAGTTCTATGGACGTGGCTTAGTTGAGCATGGTTTGGGGTCATGTGACTGGCTGGGTGTGGCCAACTCAATATCACTCACATCGAGGCACACATCTCCTCGCCTGGCCTCTCATGACTGTGGGGATGCTGCAACAGTCGTAAGTGTGAAAAAGAGCCATAAGTCACTTTTGTCAGTGCCATTGTAACTTTGAATGGTCACTCCACACAAGCCAAGTACCAGCAAAGGAGGGGGAAAAAACTCGAGAGAAGTGCCTGAGACAGGAAGTCTAGTCCTGCCAAGAATGTAATTAGGGTTAACGGAAAGGCAGTTTCTGTAAGCAACACCAGAATGTTTCCTTCCTGGTTTCCTTACAGGATTAGCCCTGTAATTTCTTCTAACAACCAGTTCTCCGAACTTCTGAGAATGTTAACAACCGGTCCTAGTGAATAGGTGTGAACTGGTAGAATCCCACCCCTGCATGTGACCACGGGTGGGGTGTGTGTGGACCCATTAGAACTTTAGAACCAGGTCATACGTAACCCTGGGGAAGTTCAACATAACTTCAAGCAGTCACTAAGCGATTGATCATAGATTGAGGACTACCTGTTATCTTTCCTGCTGACTTGTGGTCTGCTGGAGAGATTCTCCAATCTCTTCTCCCATGTTAGCCCTGAAAAGCAAACGCCCCACTTCAACCCCTCTTTGCTTCACTCTGCCCTCTCCTGTGTCCCATGAAAAAGACGTACCCCCTCGGAGAATATGTTGTTACCTTTATTGTCAGAGTACAACATGTGTACAATGAGATTGGCTGAGCCTCCCTTCGTGCACACACACACACACACACTCACCCCAATACAACTCACAGTGAGGACAGAAGTCCCTAACTCAGTCCCAATCTTATTACACTCGGTGACCTTGTTGCACAACACACCGGCCCTGCAAGTCTGTCATGCTATGTTGACATGAAGTTATTTTCTGTTCAGGAGTCTAACAGCCCACAGGAGGAAACTGTTTTCAGCCTGTTGGCACGGCTGGCTCTGCTCCTCTATCTCCTTCCCGATGGTAGGAGAGTGAAGAAGGGCTGACCAGGGTGTGAGTCGTCCCTGAGGATTTTCCTCACTCTTCTAAGGCAGCGAGTCCTAGCGAGGTCATCTAGTGGTGTTGGGACAGCCCACGATGCTCTGTGCTGTGGATGTGACAACAAAACTTTGTTTATTTTATTTACAGGTTGTTCAGTTTGTTTTAATCTGTGCATCCATTGAGTGTTGAGCTGTGTGTATTAAATCTTTCCTGTTAGCTGCCTAATTTTAAATTCCTCACTATTTAAATTGCATTTTATGAGATTCTCTTCTCTCCTTCCCTTGGACTTTGCTTTGTAAATTGCCATGCAAATAAAACCATAAAAGCCATAAGTACAAACCCTTCTAATGAATGGAGGTTTTTTCCTTAAAGCATCTAAGATGTAGTAATTGTAACCATTCTGAAACGGTGGTTTTCTTTTTTTTTCTTTTTTCTTTTGCAATATTTTTTTATTTTTTGTTTCAACAAACATATCATTATGTGAATTGTGGTTCTGGAGTGTCTTACATTTTAAAACAAATATGACAATATTCTTCATATATAATGCAATTGACAATCTTAAAAAATTTGGTATTAATACACATATTTTGTTAAATTATCAATCTTGATTATTCAATATTACAGTATGTTATTTTTATGTCAACCTTTATATTCTTAACATCACTTCTTTTTCTACAGATATTAATCATATTTGCAGTGTTTAATGAATTATATATTTCTAATAACAATTTACAAATTTATATTGAATTATAATTTTCCATTGTTTATCCCCTTTTTAATTTTTAATTATGCCATTATTATATTTAAGGAAAAATCCCCTTTCTAATCACATTTTGATACAAATAAAACAGTATTCATCATATGCAATTCTAATAATAATACAGTTGTTTTTATTAAATTGTAATTTGTCACAGCTTATGCAATATTTCACTATATTATTTTTATATCACTTAAATTCCACATATTCCTTTTCCTACAATAGAATGTTAATATTCATATTGTATATCTTAACTAATATTCATATTGTATATCTTAACTAATAATACACACATTTATGTGGAATCGTAATCATAATCTTTTTTTAAAACCATCATCTCCCACTCGCATTAAAACTTCAATTATTCCTGAAACGGTGGTTTTCTTGTGGATACACTCTTTGAGGAAGCCAAGACTGCATTTCTCTTGCTATGATTCTCTTCTTTTCTTTTTCCAGACAAGTATCTATTGAGGAAGGAGAAAGGAAAGCCAAAGAGCTGAATGTGATGTTCATTGAAACTAGCGCAAAGGCCGGATATAACGTAAAACAAGTGAGTAAAATAAGGAGCTGCAGATTGTTGTGTCTCACAGCACAGATCTCCAAACGTGGCCCCTTTAAGACTTGTGGACTTCAACTCCCAGAATTCCTCACGGTATGGCTGGCTGAGGAATTCTGGGAGTTGAAGTCCACAAGTCTTAAAGGGGCCGCGTTTGTTGACCCCTGCCTTACAGTCAAAGAAGAAGAGTGTCATTCCAGGCTTTCAAGATCAGTTACAAATCATGTAAATGTTTACTCTAAGGTTGTTTGATCAGAATTGAAGGGGCTTGACTTGTCCTCCAAACCACCAAAAGGGCAGGGCAAGAAGTTATGGGTGAAAACCTGAGAGATCCAATCTAAAAGGAAGGAGAAATTTTAGGGCAGTGAGAAGAATTAATCAGTGGAACAACTTGTCTCCCAGAGTTCAGGGTGGTCCATTAACGGAGGTTTTCAAATTGGACTGGACAACCCATTTGACTGGGATGGGATCAGAGGTGGGTAATTCAGCAGGTTCTGAACCAGTTCTGGAGAACCAGTAGCAGAAATTTTGAGTAGTTCAGAGAACCAGCAAATCCCACCTCTGACTGGAGATTTTACAATATCCTTCCCCGCCACACCCACCAAGCCACGCCCACAGAACCGGTAGTAAAAAAAATGATATAAGATCTCCTACCATTATTATTATTATTATTATTATTATTATTATTATTATTATTATTATTATTATTATTTAACATAAAAATTAAACGTCTACATAAACAGTGTTGTCTGGGTACAGTTAATTTTGAGAAATAACAGTAGAAATAACAATATTCATAATTATGATTACATCATAATTATCGTATTTGCTTATCCATTTGAGTAAACATTCCTTATAAAATTAATCATTCTCTTATACTTTTAAATTTCTCACCTGCTTCTGCTAGTTAGCCATTGATAATATAAATCCCCTGTATTCAATGTCTTCCTTCTCTTAAGGTCTTCTACCTTGAGCAGGGGGATGTGGCATCTCCATGGTCACTGGATCAAAATTCAGACCTTTGGCAACTGACTTATATTTATGATGGTCGCAGTAGCTCAGAGTCACATGTGTCAGGGCTCCAACAAATCCACCCCCATTCAAATCATAAGTCTCTAGCCGTATCTCTCAAGAGTAAAAAAAAAAAAAATTATTAGGAGTGGCCATATTGGCGTTAGCTGGGTGCAGCCGACACTAAAATACACCATTCATTAACCCCCTTGACCCTGGTCTTCCCCCCCCCAAACCCTGGATGTATATTCTCCAACGGGACACATCCATAGCCAAGAGTCACCAATCATGCTCTCCAGTAATAATCTTGCACACCAACAGCTTTGGCTGCCTAGCAATTATCTGAAGCATTTAAGGAATGCACTGTTTTCCTCGCTCCCTTTCTGCTGGCAACTAAAAAGGCCAAAGAGTTTTTTTTTTTTTTTTTTTGGTTGACACTGATCCCCTTTGGCGACCTTCAGACGAGCAAAGTCAAACGGGGAAGCCAGATTGAAGTAACCATTTTATTAACTTAACAGCTGCAATGATTCCCTTAACTAGGGTGTCCCAAAGGAGCTTTTTTTTTTTTTTTTTTTTGGATTTTCTGGTTTTTCTTTGAAGACGTTTCGCTTCTCATCCAAGAAGCTTCTTCAGTTCTGAGCTGCTCACTTTGGGACGAACACCCTTCGAATGGTGGGGGGCATATGAATGTATTTCCAGCAAAATTGCAGACTGTAGGAACCTTCCATTAAAATGAATGTTTGTTTGTTTTTATTGAACACTGATTCAAAGGCGTCAATTGCACCTTATATAGAACCCAGAGCCTTAAAAGCGCAGACTATGGTCCTTGTCCCCTTTTATTGATCCATCTTGCTTTCCCCTCTCCCCCCCCCCCCCCCCCCCCCCCNGCTTTTCCGACGTGTGGCTGCTGCTTTGCCCGGCATGGAAAGTACGCAGGAGAAGAGCAGAGAAGACAGTATCCTTCGATCCACGCTCGGGTCGGTGAAGCAATCCAGTCACTGGTGTGGAGGTTTTGGATGGTGGTGGTGGGGAGCACCACTGCAACTGGCGAGGCTATTTCTCTCCCCCTCCCGCCTTTTATCCCCAGAGCAAGGGAAGGGCTTCGCTAGCAGCGGTGGCTCTTCCGTCTCGGTTTGCTCTGTACAAAAAAACCCTGAGGTTTATTAAAGCCTTTGGTGTTTTTTTTGCCTGGCTATCTCGCTGTGAGGCTGCTGTGGGCGACTTACAGGAATAGAAAGGAATCGGAATGAAAAGATGCGTAAACGGAAGTCAATCTATATATATATATATATATATAAAAGTGAAAGACCCCCTCGCGCATCCTCACAACATCTCCAAAACCATAAAGCCTACAAGCTTGCAATTTGGCCCGTAGGTTCATCCTGGCTTCTAGGGGCTCTCACTAAGAAAGGATTTTTAGGAATGACCATCAGAGCATTTAGAGTATTTCCTATGTTATCATTATTATTAACATGCTCTGATGCTAAGGAGTTCTACTCCCCATCCCCACCTGAAAAGAAATCTCTTCCAAAGGCAAAACATAAGCAGTGGAGAGGAGGTTCGGTTTCAGAGCATCAAGCAGCTTTAGTACAGAACAGTTGAGCTAAGCCACACCCAGGCTCCTTGCTGTCTCCTTCTTGCTCGCACAGCAAATACTGCTTCAGTTTCCAAACTGCCCTCAGTTCTCTCACCCACTGACAGGACGCTAGCCAGACGAATACCGATGGAGGCTGGTAGGCAGAGGCAGAATTCTCCCCCACCTCTTATTTTCCTGCCCCAAAACTAAGCCCGGCCACATCGTTTCGTAGTGAAGCACATGGGTAGAGGAGCTCGTGTCGAACTGTAAAATAAACGGTGACAAAGGAAGACGGCAAGAATAACTACATCAATAGGATGATCAAAAAGATGGACAGATGGAGAGAAGAGAGCGAGGAGGGGGAGTCTGCCCCCTTCCGTGTGGAAGTCCCGTCACCCCCCCCCCCTCAAATTTGGACCCCAAAGCAGGTCTTCAGGGTCTTGTGGAAGGAGGGGAGGTTGGTTACCCTTGGGGGGCAGTAAGTTCCAAGGGGTGGGCATTGCAGCAGGGAAGGCTCTTCTTCCGGATCTCGATAAATGGGGGGGGGGTATTTTAACAGGCGGGATCCGAAGCAGGTGGATTTATTTATTTTTTATGACATTTAATTGCCACCCATCTCGTTTCCAAGGAGTCTTCGTCACTCCCAGCAGAAGTTTCGAACGCTGCCGAGAGTCACCCGACGGGGGCAGCAGCAACAAATACAGAGAGAGGGAGATTTCTGGGGTCACTTGAGGCCACTAACCCGAAGGAGGAGGAGAGATAAACGGGGTCTCTGGTCTTGAACGCTTACTGCAGAAGGGCAGGGAGGCTAGACTGGTCGTGGGAACCTTCTCCTGGGGCTGTCGGCTGTTCCCTCTTCCTCCAGGCCCTCCGTGAGTGAATGGGCAGGGAGGAAATGGGGCTTTTTAGCTGTGGCCTCATCGGAAGGACTATATCAATCTGGGGTCCCTGGTGCTCCCTGAGCTGGGGGGTTTCCTTGCAGACATTTCATAACCCAACTAGGGAACATCATCAGTGCTAGAAGGATTTGTAGAGGAGGAGGAGGAGAAGGACTGGGGTGTCCCTGGGGTTCTCTAAGCTTGGGGGTTTCCTTGCCGACATTTCATGACCCAACCAGGAAACCTCATCAGTGCTAGAAGGGAAGGAGGTTTGCTCTCTTGTTCTATTCCAGTGCTTTTGTTCTGACAGTGTTGGTGGGAGTTTTTTTTGGTGGTCCCTCAGTTAGACTGTTGGAGTTGCTGGTTCCTCGATTAGGATACGGTTTACAGGTTGGTGCTCGGTCTAGTGTTACTGTTGCTGTTACTCTATTTATCTTGATTGCTTGCATTGATGTCAGGTGACGAAAGGTCTGCAGGAAAGCAACCCAGCTCAGAAAGCACTAGGCACTAAACCCCTCAATCCTTCTCCTTCCTCTCTTTATCCTCCTCCTCCTCCTCTCCGCAAACCTCACTCCCTTGTAGCACTGATGATGTTCCCTAGATGGGTAATGAAATGTCTGCAAGAAAGTAACCCTCAGAGAACACCAAGGACCCCACAGTTCTCCTCCTCCTCCCAACCTTCCCTCCCTTGTAGCACTAATGATATTCCCTAGTTGGGTCATGAAACATCTGCAAGGAAACAGCCAAGCTCAGAGAGCATCAAGGACCCAAACTCCTTTGTCCTTCTCTTCCTCTTCCTCCTCCTCCTTGCAAACTCCACTCCCTTTCTTGCACTGATGAGGTTACCTGGTTGGGTCATGAAACGTCTGCAAGGAAAGCCACCCAGGTCAGAGATTTCCCCAAGGACCCTCCCAACCCAGTCCAACCCTCGGCTACCAATTCCATGCCCCGCGAAACCAGAGAGAGGCCCCCGTTTGCGTCTTCCGTTTCCCTTAACATCTCTTCCCCAGTGATCGACATCAAACTTGAAAAGCCTCAAGAGCCGCCAGTCAGCGAAGGAGGCTGCTCCTGCTAATAGTGTGTTGGGGTTTTTTGGTTTTTATTTCTGTTTTTCCTTCCTTCCTTCCTTCCTTCCTCAAACCATCACTGGCTTCTCCTGCTCTTCCCTCCCTCCCTCCCTCCCCGGGACAGCCGTGTGACGATTGCCTTGCCTCCTCCTCCTCTTCCTCCTCCTCCTTCCCCGCACCTCCTCCATCACCACCACTCAGCCCCAGCACGGATCCTCATCGCTGCCTGTCTCGTGAAGATGACCCTTAAGCTTCACCAAGCACAAAACGAAAAAAAAAAGAAAAAAAAACACACACACACGCACAAAAAAGTCGGTGTCTTCATTGCATCTGGAAGGAAAAAGGGGAGAGGGGAGTTTGCAAGAGCCCAAACCACCCGACCGTAATTCCAGTCGTTCTCGAAAAGTTGAGTCCAACTTTTGGTTTTAAGGTCTGTTCCTTTTTTTCTTTTCCTTTTTTGGCTTTTTTACAAAGAGAATTAAAACGTTGCGCTTGTCAAATGGATGGAAAGTAGTGGGAAGGAGGCAAGGGTGGTGGGGTAAGGATGGCACCTGCTTTCGCTGGCAGGGTAGAAGACGCCCGTCGCAGGCCGCCTCGAGTGACAGAAGAGCGAAACCTAACGAGAGGACCAGGCTCTTTTCCAGTCCAACCTTTTTGCTTTGGGGGACAAGCAAAACTCCCAAAGGTGGCTTGTTAAAACCATGTGTGGTTGACTACTTTTATAGCGCCAACAAACCATCTTTCGGCATCGGCTGGCGAGAGGCTTTTTTCTTTTCTTTTCAAGATGCACACGGATCCAGATCTTCCGTGTGAACACCCCACTTAAGGGCTTAGAAAAACCCACTCTTGGTTCCTTGGAGAAGCCCCACAGTCTCTGGTTGGGGGGGGGGGGTTGTTTTGTTTTTTGCCTTTCTGGGAATATTTTCAGAACTGGGCACCTTGTATGGGGGGTGGGTGGGCTTGGAAAACAGGTCACCCTGTTTTGAAGAGAAACGACCCAAGCGAAATCCGTTTCGAAAATAAGAGGCACTTACACTACGACCAAGCTTGTAAGTTCTCCTGTAAAGTGAGGAAGGAGGACCAGGATAATCTCGGATCTCAACTGTGGAGGCAGGGAGAATGATCAAAGTACGTTTTTAAAAGCCCCTCTTGAAAGGATGGGAGGGAGGTTGCATAAGATGGAAACAGAGTTTTCAATTATGTAGGCTGTTGCCTTTACTTTCAGCATTATTATTGCTTTTATTTTCTTTTTTTTACATTCGGTCTTGAGTCTATATATGTACTGCATCATTTGGTTAAGTAACCGTTTGTTTAGTATTATGTTTAACTTTACAATTAACGGTGATTTCCTTCAATATTTATTTTCTCTGCTTTAATTTTTTTTAGCGTGCAAGGTTTTTTCTCTTTCTTTCTTTCTTTCTTTCTTTCTTTCTTTCTTTCTTTCTTTCTTTCTTTCTTTCTTTCTTTCTTTCTTTTTCTCTCTCTCTCTTTCTTTCCTCCCTTCCTTCCTTCTTTCCCTCCTTCCTTCCTTCCGCCCTCCCTCCCTCTCTCTCTCTCTCTTTTTCTTTCTGAATTGGTTAATCCATTTAACGCTTTGGCAATGTTGTAAAATTCTGCGGTTTATTTTGGAAACAGACATGCATCCTGTCTCATGTACACACACAAACACACACACACACACACACACACACACAAGACACACCCACGCTACAGAAGTGCACTCTTAATAGTACTAGTCATTGTGAAGTTGCTACATAAGTTAACACAATTGTAAATACATTGTTTGCCAGGAGAGAGTTTGTGGAGGGGAGGGAATGTGGCAAAAACTTCCCAACTCCTTTTTCTCTCGCAAGGGCTGATTTTTGAAAAGGCAGCCCAGGTTGGTTCAGAGGCCTCAATGCCAAGTCTCTCTTCCCCCCCCCTCCCTCCCCCTTTGCATTGTGGAGTCAGAATGGCAAATCCATCCCTTTGACTTGAGTTTCCAGTAACTTTGCATAATCTCATGTTAAAAGGGCAGATTGACATCAAAATGCTTTTAATGCAATCTTGAAGAGGTGATTTTTCTGTTTCCTTTTTTTTCAAAGTAGCATGTCTAGAAATAAATGTTTAAACTATGGCAACCGACGACGAACTTAATCCTGAAAAGAAACTCAAAAGGAGACTGGGCTACTTTTTGTTTTGTTTTGTTTTCCTTCCTTCCTTCCTTGTATCGTTGTTATTCTATGTGTGCAGAAATTTTAAACAAAGAATCCCATCTCGCTGCTTTTGAATAACTGAGTTTTCTGTGGTTTGGGTTCTTCGAGCAATTTAATGTGTACACAGGTTGGATTTTTTAAAACATGCACAGAATTTTTTGCTTCCAATAAAGTATCTAATCAAAACACTACGAGAAAAAGTTTTCTCCCTGTTGTTTCTTTTGCTTCCCCTGTTCCCCATCACTGGCCTCTGCAGTTGTTGGCTTGTTTTGAACTCGGTGCCGGAGATGAGCATCACATCAATTATTTGGTCTCCAGATGGGAAGGAAGCATGCCCCTCCCAAACAGGACAGTTTCCCAACTTTTAAGATAGGTAGACCTCAATTCCCCAGCCAGCATACATATAAGGGATTTGCTACAGATTGACTACAGCAGGGGTGTCCAACCTTGGCAACTTTAAGACTTGTGGACTTCAACTCCCAGAATTCCTCAGCCAGCTGGCTGAGGAATTCTGGGAGTTGAAGTCCACAAGTCTTAAAGTTGCCAAGGTTGGACACCCCTGGACTACAGTGATTCACTTCACCACCATAAAAATGATAACATGGGGTCTGATTCTGCTTATGAACGCAACAATAGAAATTCCAGGCTCATTGTGATCGTTAAGTTGATGGCTGTTTGTAAAGCTGCTTTGCGAGAACAGAACTAATCTGCAGCTATTCAGATTGTTGGCCCAGCAGGCACAAAAACAGCCAAGGAAACGGGCCCCCTGTGAATCGGGAATGCTGATTTCCCACCAGTTTTATCAATTACTTAGGAGGCGAAGGCCGGGCAGCCCAAACAGCCAACCACTTGATAGCCAGCCATCGACACCCCACCCAATCAACAAAATAAAAAGCCACACAACCACACACCATATAAACACCACACGCAGAACAGGCCGAAGCCCTTGCTGTGCTCGGGAGAAGTTTCCCCGAGAATGGGCTCTGGCACCACGAGTCCAAAAGCTTGGAAGACAACTCTGGTCCCAGTGACCGACACCAGATCGGATCCTGCAATATTATCCTGGGACACGTAGATTCGTCTTCCGTCGCGAACTAGATTTAACTTGTTCCTTTTCCCTTGTATCATACCCTCTTTTGTTTTACACTTTCTTAATTCCTGCATTTTGCATAGTCATGTTTTGTTTTGTGATCAGGAATAGTCTGTGTATGTGTGTGTGCGTGCCCGTGCATTAGCCACCGTTTGTAAACGACCATTTCGAGACTGATTTTTTTTTTTTAACATTCCTTGAGAAATGGCAGTGGTTAAATAGCAGACCTGTTGACTGAATGAAGCAGCTTCATGGAAGCCTCAAAAGGCCAAATGCTGAGAGGAAGTAATTGGAAAATAAACACAATTCTTTCCTTCCCTTAAACACGCACGCAAACGAACAATCCTGGTGTTAACTTTTGTTTCAGGTAAGCTTTCATACTCCCCCTAATTAAGTTAAATGCAGATGAGCTTTAAATCCATTTTGGGGGGAGGAGAGCAGAAGCCTAGTTAAAACAGCATTTTTTAAAAAAAATTGAGATGCTTGCATCTCCTTATAATGCTTATTTAAAATGAATATTCGACAGGTGCCATTTGGCGGCTGACTGGCACCGGATCGAACCAGAAGGAAAGCAACACAAGATTGCAGCGTTGATGATGTGGAAAAACAGATAACAGCCAGGCACTCTGTTGAAGAGCAAGGTTTTTTTTTAATCCTTAAATAATTTTTCTTCCAAAATATACATTATTATTATTATTATTATTATTAGTGCTTTAAGCGTTCGATGGAATCAAGCCGCAAACTAACAAACTGGGATATGGTGGCTACGTAGCACGCAGAGAGAAGCAAAGCGAGATGTGTTTGTGCTGTGGCTAAAGGGGGAGGCCCGGCTTTCAGACCCTGCCACAGGGATAGGATACCCTTAGGAGAGCCACCACTGGCTTAAAAAAAACCCTCATCCATCGAGAGCCACGGGGCACCACTTCCCGGCGGCTTCCCTTGTGAAAAAGCCAGAGTTGTTTCCTTCAAACTCAAAATGACTCCATTTCGTATGCAACTCTCGTTCCGTGTGATGTGCCTGGAAATGTGCAGGAAATGCTCCCTCTAAACAACTAGGGAAGTTTGTGTGTGTGTTTTGTTAGATCCAATTTTGCCTCCTTTAGTGAGATTTCTTTTTTCCCCCCTTAAAATATATATATATTTGGTCATGGCTGTTGAGGAAAAGCGATCGGTTAATCTGGAAACAAGGGTTACCCCTGCAACCAAGAATGATCTTGGAAGTATTTCCTGGGGTGAGTCACAGTCCTGTTGCTGCTAGCAATTGTGATTATTTTTGGGGTGGCTGGGGGAACATAAATCTCTTGCTGACCTGGTAGTGTTTCAGTCATTTAGCTGTGCCAACCCCACAATGGGTCTGTGGGAAGGCGGCATTTTCACACCTTCGAAGGACAAAGCAGCAACTGGGCTCCAATGGCACCTTTGTGGGCGGACACACGGAAGTAACCCTGGACAAATTGGAGCAAGGTGCAAAAAATGGTCTTTTCTATTTTGGAATGTGTTAAGATTGCAGTCCAGATTTTTCCTCCCAGAGTTCACGGCAACCTACTGCATGCAGAACTCTTTCCTCTTTATTTTTTTTACCCACCAGACCCCGATGAGGTAGGCCTGAGCACAACTATAGCCCCAAGTCACGGAGTGAACATCCACGGACTCAACCCCAGTTCTTCCCAATTCAGACAGGAAGCAGTCCAAGGCACCCTTAAGCTGCCATATTCATGGTGCATGTTCACACCGCTCATTCCTTAACCTCGGACCCAGCACTCAATAAACCAAGGACCAGGAAAAGACAGCTATAATCTCGCCGGAGGCCTTTTTCCCAGGATGGCTGAGGTGTGCTCCCACTCTTCACATGCCCGCTCAACCTGCGCATTGCTAAACCTCCCATTCTAGTTTACACAGCAAAACTTATCTGGGTTCAACAGTCAACAAGCCAGCTTCACTTTGGCCTGGTACACAGCAAAAGAGCAGGGGACTGCAATGGTCTGTGCAAAAGACTTTGGGAGACCAGGCAAAGAGAGGCTGCGAAAGGAAGGGTTAGATACAAGACTTCATAACCCTCAGGTGCAAAACAGGTGGGACGAGGCTCAGAAGAGACCCTCCCTAGCTTCTCAGGCTGTAAAGGAGATGTAAAGGGCAGAAATGTCCTTTCAGATTAACAAGTACTGGAAGGGACCTTGGAGGTCTTCTAGTCCAATCCCCTGTACCATTTCAGACAAATGGTTGCGCAAATGGACACATGGAATGGGCTTAGCTCTGTTGGGAGTCCAGCCATGGGATGGAGCAACTCTCAACGTAACTTCCACCATAAGAGATGGAGGAGATGGGAAGGTGGCTAACAAGAGTGGGCAAAGGAATTGGGCCCACGGGGTATGGTTGAAAAAAAAATTTTAAAAAGCTCCCAAGATCCTGCACAACGAGGCAATTGAGTCTGGATTTTGGTAACGTGCAGCCACAAAAAACCAAAACGGAGCTTTGGTTGCACCCGTTGTGGCAACCTCTTGACTTTTCTGAGCATACCCTGGTGAAAGGAGGCATTCCTGGAGAACAGGAAGACGCCAAGAATGCCCCAACTCAACGACATGTGAGGCACCGTTGCAAATACATTAAGCCAGAAATTTAAAAAAAGGGGGGGGGAGTCTCCTTCATGCACTGAACCTGGTTACGGAAAACTAAGCAGGACTTGGCCCCGAGCTGTTAAAAAAAAAGGCTAACTGAGATTCCACCTTAACCAAGGATGTTACGGGAACATAGATTGTGTGTGAAGTGCAGAAAGAGAGTTTACGAAAGATTCGGGCCAGATTAAACAGGTTTCCAAGCAGAGGAGCCCTCCTCACCTAACCCTCTAAATTCCCCATGGAAACGGGGCAGGGTCAGCAGTCTCCTGACCTTCCCTAGACCTGCCCCACGGAGCCTAAATGAACCAGGAAAGGGCCTAGCAATGCAGCCTGGGAACTATTGGCCACAGGATTACTGGTGCTTAAAAAAAAAACCCTTCCCAAGGACCTTGCAAAATTCCCGGGAATTTTATGTGCCAAGTGACCCCCTCCTCTTTGGTTCTCTCTCTCTTCGCTTTTGAAATGGGGGAGGGGTCTCGCCAGGAAAAAAAACAGGGGTGGGGGGAAAGAGTCAGCCAGGCTGGTCTGGCCGGTCTACCGAAAAGCAGAGGGGTCAGAACCAGCAAGGCATCCACATGAAAGAGCCCAGGGCAGCCCCCGTGGCCGCTCCAGCGAGGAGACCCAGAGCCATCTGATCTCCGGAAACGCGGTGTGGGTCTTCGCGGATGATGACGTGGGTCGTTCCGGGGGCTGCGAGGGAGAAAAGGAGGAGAAACGTCAGGGGCGAATTGTTCTGAGCAAGACTTCGTGAGACCGTAATTAATCACACGCCTAATCCAAACGACTCTTGTTTTAGTTCAACGCTGGGAATTATGTTCATTCCCAGCCCATAATGAGTCCCAAATAGACCCTCGAGATAAGCACCCACCTTTGTCTCCTTTGAATTGCTGCCAACAACTAAAGTGCCAAATTAAATATAAAAAGCCAACCGAAGTACAAAGTCCACAGACAGCTTCAAGGTTTAATCCGAACAGCGTTGCTTCCTGCAAAGGCTCCTGTCCCTTTGCTCCTCCTTTATGTCCTACGGGAGGGCCCAATCCCCTCCCAGCCTTACTCCCAAGTCACCCCTTTTGTCTTAACTGTTCTTGCCTTCTGGCAGCTCTGAGCAAGTGCGCACTGGGAACAGGCTCCCGCTGTTCCTCTGCCTCACTGCTGTCAGATTCTCTGCATCAGACGCAGGTCCTCTCCAGACTCCCAGACTGGCCTATGTTCCTTCCCACTGCCCCCCCAGCGAACCACAACATGAAGCTTAACTGCCCCCTGGAGAGGTTTTTAACTTGAAATGCAGGAACGTGCCAGAATTATAGAGGTCGTCCTCGACTTAAAAGGCCACAAGGGAGCTGAACGTTTCTGTTGCTAAGCGAGACTGTTGTTGGGGTTTTTTTTGCCCCATTTTGGGGGTCTTTCTTGCCACAGTTGCTGAGTGCATTACTGCCGTTGTTAAGTCAGTCACGCGGTTGTTAAGTGAATGTGGCTTCCTTTTTTCTCTTTCCTTGTCGGAAGGTCATAAAAGGGGACTGCATCTGTCATAAGTACGAGCCAGTTGCCAAGCATCTGAATTTTGATCACATGGGCTCAGTGATCCTCACCCCATGGGGATGCTTGTAGCGATGGTAAGTGCAAACAACAGTTACAGGTGTTTTTTTCCCCAGTTGTAACTTTGAATGGTCACTAAACAAACTGTTGTAGGTCAAGGACTACCTGTAATAGATTTTTTTTTCTTATCTCCTTTTGTTGCATCTGTGGCAATACCCAAGTCGGCCACCAGATGTCCTTTCAGCCCTCAAGATGCATAGAAGCCCAAAAGGGATGGCAGATTATGGAGAAATTGGAATTTAATACAGACTAGCATCCATCAATGCATCAGTTGAAGAAGGGAGCAATTCAGGGCTCCTGTTGGTCCAGACAGCTGGGTAAAACAGTTTCCCTGACCCTACCCTCTGAAATGGTATTGGGTTTCCTGCTGGAGTGGGGGAGGGTTAGACTAGAAGACCTCTAAGTCTCCTTCCAACTCTGTCATTCTGTAAAACAGCTGTCATGCCCCTGTCGGAATCTGATTCGGAGGGGGATGCTTGGCTTTGGAGGAGACTGGGGAAGGGCAAAGGCCGGCTGGGCAGAGCAGGGAAGAGGTAGAACAAGGGAGAGGGAGTTCAGAGGAAGACCCAGGCCCACCCCCTCTTCATCCTAGGGCACGCAGGGAGGAACGGAGAAGAGAGCAACATAGGTTGTGGGGCTTACGGGGGAAGAAAGGGCCCTGATTCCCTTCATTAGGCACAGCTGGGAACACAGTGTTTAAAAAGGGAATTTGCGCACAGCAACTTGTTGGAAACAAATCGTGAGTTATCTTTTATTGTCGAGGTTTACCTGGGTTCCTGGCGTCTTCCCAACTGTGTGTGTTTTGTTGACCTTTCAAGTCTGCAATTCTTTCTCCTGCCCTGTCCAGTTAATTGCTGCAGCTTGGTTTGTGTGGATTTTTAATTACAGTTTGTTTTGGACTGAATTTCCTCCACTTAAAAGACCGTTCTTGGGAGAGTTTTTTTTCTCCAGCCAAAGGTAACTGGGCATTGGGGGCAAAGTTGGAGGTACTAAAGCGACTCTTACTGCTTATGTGACTGTGTTGCCTTCGTGCCATGCCCTGGGTCATCACAACAGCCATGTTTCAAGGGCCTGCAGGGCCAGTGAAGGCTGCTAAGGGGCACCAGGCTAGAAAGCAAGAGTTCTGGTGCTGGAGTGGCTTCACTTAGCAACCGTAGCAAGAAAGGTCGTAAAATAGGGCAGAACTCGCTTGTTAACGCCTGTCTCTCTTAGCAACAGAAGTGTTGGGCTCCCTTGTGGCTGTATGTTGAGGACTACCTGCAGTGGATCACTTCTTTAAACTTGAACTGGGCTGTGGATAGTGAGAAGAGAAGGATAAACGGAGAGGAGCTGCCAAGACCTACCGACATACGGGTTGCCATAGTAATCCGAGCTGACATACATGGCCTGGTGCGAGTCCAGAGGTACCGTTTGGTAGTAGTCGTCGTAAGGGTCATAGAGGTGAACCTGGAACACAAAAAGGCAGTCCAACATCAGCACCTGTGAGCAAAAAGCATCTTGGGTCCCCTTGGGCTGCGGGCACAGAATGGTGAAGGACCTTGAAGGCCATCGAGTCCAACCCTCTTCCTCCCACATGGCAAGTTTCCCTAACCTACGCTGTCCCCAAGAGGGAGCCTGCCAGCTCTCCAAGTGTTGTGGTTCGCCGGCAGCAGGTGTGGACGGCTGAGGTCTCGGAGAACGAGGACTCAGATGAGGGGCCTGTGTGGGATGCAGGGATGGGGGCCAGGACCATCAGGCAATGGAGTGCGGCCTTCGGAGACGGTGGAGGCTGGCAGCAGTGAGGAAGAGGCCCCCGAGGAGCCTGTGCTCAGTGTGTGTGTGTGTGTGTAGGGCTGCTCGAAGGAAAGAGCAGCAGCACGGGTGACTCGGGAGTAAGGCTGCAAGGTGATGGCCCCTCCCTTAAGAGATAAAAGCCAGCTGAGAACCCGGAGTTCTTTGCAGGAAGCAAAGAAGTTTTTGCACTCAAGCGTTGTGGACGTTTGGACTATCTGAGTTGGTGTTTGGAGACTCTTTGATTTATTGTTTCAGAACTTTATTCTGTTGTTCTTGGCAGCCTTGCAAAAACTTGGCAGGCTCTTCCTTATATCGGAGCTAATTAGTTGGAAGCAGCCTTTGATCTGTGAAGAAACGGGGTTTGTATATGAAACATTAAAAGGTTGTGCTGGTACCTTTGTCTTGTGTTTTCTCTCTGGGAAGCAGGTTTGGGTCAGAACGCCAAGGTGTAAACCAAAGTTGCAAACCAAAGACCCAACAGCTAACACGATTTTTATTATAAGGTTACGGGAATAGAAATTTGAATGTTGGAATGCGCGTCCTGTCTCCCTCCCTTCCTCTTCACAAGAACTAAGGAGAATTAAGCTTGGGGTGCTTTGTTAAATTATATTTCTGTCCTGGAAGAAGATTTGTCTTCTCTGACCAGGGCTTGGTTGCAGCTTTTGCATCTTGTCCCTCCAAATGAGGAGGAGGAGGAGGAAGAAAAGAAGGAAGAAGAAGAAGAGGAAGAGGAAGAGAGGGGAATAAGAAAAGGTTGGAATGTGCAGAAATGAGTAGATTAACACTGGCACTTTATTGTATAAATAGTTGGAAAATAAAGTTAGAAATTAAATGACTCTGTGAAATTCACAGGCTGGCTGGGGGAATGTGAGAGACGATGTCCACACGTCTTAAAAGGGTTGCTCCGACGGAGAGATGCTGAGTTGCTCCAACCTTGAGGGTTTCTGGCCAACATTTCCCCACCTGCCTTTCTCCTGGCTGCTTTTTCCAGTTTCTCAATCTGGTGTGCCACTTTGGGAGTTTCAGGTCCACCACAAATTAACTAACAAATTAATTCAGGCCATCTGAAAATGACCTTCAGTAAAACCCTGTTTCCCTCTATCCCTGATGCCTGTTACCTAGTTGGGTCATGAAATGTCTGCAAGAAAACAACCAAACAGCATCAAGGTCAAGGACCACACTCCTCCTCCTCCTCCTCCTCCTCCTCCTCCTCCTCCTCCTCCTCCTCCTCCTCCTCCTCCTCCTCCTCCTCTCCACAAATCCTACTTCCTCCTAGCCCTGATGATGTTACCAACTTGGATCTGGAAACATTGCAAGAAAATAACCAAGCTCAGATAGCACCAGGAATTCCACAGTCCTCCTTTTCCTTCTCTTTCTCCTTCTCTTTCTCCTCCCTCCTCCCTGCAAACCCAATTCCCTTGTTGCACTGATGATGTTCCCTACTTGGGTCATGAAACATCTGCAAGAAAGGAATCAAGCTCAGGGAGGATCGAGAGCCACACAGTTTAATCCCGAGTTGTTAACATTTTCTTCTATCAGAGCATTCAATAATGTTGAGCTACCCTCACGCACACCCCTCTACCTTCAAGAAGAAGCCACAAAGAAGGCTCACCTGGGTTGCTTTGGCTTCCAAAATGGCCATTTTCCAGGCTCTGTGGACAAAAAGAGAAAAAACAGGTGAGCCCGCTTGTCTCTGCCAAAGGGAAAATGATGGATTTTTTTTTAAACCCCTCATATCAGCTCCTTTCATAGCAGTTCCTGCAAGAATAAAACTATGGGAATCTTGCAGGGGGTTGGTCCAAGATCGGCAACTGACTCACACTTATGACGGTTGCTGTTTTCCCAGGATCCCTTTTCGCGACCTAACAAGTAAAAGTCCACGGGGAAGATGGATTCGCTTAACGACCGTGTCACTAACTTTTTAACAACCGCAGTGATTCACAACCATGGTGGCAAGGAAGGTCGTAAAATGAGGCAAATTCCTCTTAACAACAGTCTCCCTTAGTGACATAAAACTGAGCTCAAATGGGATCGCAAGCCGAGGATTACCTGTATTCTGGAGCAGTGTTTCTCACTGTTGGCAACTTGAAAAAGTGAGGATGTCAATTCCCAGAATTCCCCTGCCAGCATTGCAGAGCGTCAATAGCACAGCTTGCTGGAGAATTCTGGGAATTGAAGTCCACACATCTTCAAAACCGCCAAGGTTGAGAAACACTCGTAGAGAGTCTCCTGCTTTTGAGCAGGGAGTGAGACTAACTGACCTCCAAGGTCCCTTCCAGCTTTAGGATTCTATGTAAGTCTTATCCATTGCAGCCGTTTTTCTATGGGTGGAATCCATGACAGTCCCACCAGCAGGACTCTTAAGTTGGAAACCCCTGGGCTGGTGAAGCTCTGCATTAAGAGTTGAAAGTGTTCCTCAGATAACTGATTAACAGAGTTGGAAGGGACCTTGTAGGTCATTTAGTCCAACCCCACCATCCAAACAGGAGACCCTACACCATTTCTGACCAATAGCAGTCCAGTCTCTTCTTGAAAGCCTCCAGGGATGAAGCTCCCACAACTTCTGAAGGCAACCTCTGTTCCATGGGTTGATTGTTTCTCACTGTCAGAAAGTTTCTCCTTATTCCTTGGCTGAATCTCTCCTTGGATCAGTTTCCATCCATTATTCCTTGTCTGGCCTACAGAAAATCGCTTGACCCCTTCCTCCTCTCTGTGGCAGCCCCTCAAATATTGGAAGGCTGCTCTCCTGTCTCCCCTGGTCCTTCTCTTCCCTAGACTAGCCAGGCCCAGTTCCTGCAACCGTCCATCGTAGGTTTTAGCCTCCAGTCCCCTCATCATCCTGGTTGCTCTTCTCTGCACTTTTTCGAGAGTCTCAACCTCTCTTATATAGTATGGTAACCAAAACTGGATGCAGGACTCTTGGCGTGGTCCTTACTAAGGCTTTATCAAGTGCTTTGCCAAACAGGAGGTGGGAAAGTAAAGATCTTTCTATCAACTTTTGCTCATCCTGGTGACGTAGCTGGGAACTCTCCTAGAGGGAGATTATTTTGATTCTGGCTTCATCGTGACCTCAAGGTCACCGAAGGCTTTCAAATCACCTTGAGTCATAGGTCTAAGCAGGATTAGCCCAGAGGTCACCCTCCTGCCACCTCTCGTTAGCCCTGGAGGGGGATCAGCGTGCCAAGATGTCTGTTGCTGCAGAGATTTGTCTAATGAAGGGACCCATTTGAAGTCATCCCCTCTTGAGCTGGTGGTCAGCCTTGCCAGGTATTTTTCTTTCAGGTATCATGCAGCACATTCACATCATATAAGGAAAATAGGATCAATTTATTGTCCAAAGCACCAGATGGGAGCTCAAGAAGCAACAGATGGAAACTCATCAAGGAGAGAAGCAACCTGGAATTTAGGAGGAATTTGCTAACAGTGAGGAGAATTAACCAGTGGAACAGCTTGCCACCAGAAGTTGTGGGCTCTCCATCATGGGAGGTTTTTAAGAAGAGACCGGACAGCCATTTGTCTAAAATAGTATAAGGTCTCCTGCCTGAGGAGGGGGTTAGACTAGAAGACCTCCAAGGTCCCTTCCAGCTCTGTTATATTTCAGTAAAAAGGAGTAAAATATAAAACAGAATATAAAATCTGAAATCTCAGTTGGAAGATTACAAATGTATATCTGAATTGCAAATACACGTAGTCTTCAGCTTGAATTGAACCCAAAATTTCTGTTGCTAAATGAAACAGTGAAGTGAATTTCACCCATTTTATAATCTCTGCGGCCACAGATGTTAAGTAAATCACAGCGGTTGTTAAGTGAATCTGGCTTCCCCATGGACTTGGCTTATTAGAAGGTCACACAAGGGGAGCACATGACACACACACACACACACACACGGCAACACTGCAAGCGTCACAAGAGTCAATTGGCAAGCATCTGAATTTTGATCATGAGGCCATTCAGGATGCTTCAATCATGGTTGCAAGTGTGAAAAACAGTCATAAGTCACTTTTTTCAGTGCCGTTGTAACTTCAGACTGTGACTAAATGAACTGAAAGTCGAGACCATAATTACGCCTAAAATTTCTGTTGCTAAGTGAGACATTTCTTAAGGGCCAACTTTGAAAAACCCTGCACTAAACTACGATTGGTTTTGGCCAGTTTTGTTGTGGTTCACCGGCAGCAGGTGCAGACGGCTGAGGTCTCGGAGAGCAAGGACTCGGATGAGGGGCCTGCATGTGAGGCAGGGATGGGGTCAGGACCCTCAGGGAGTGGAGTGCAGCCTTTGGAGATGGTGGAGGCTGGCAGCAGTGAGGAAGAGGCCCCCGAGGAGCCTGTGCCCAGTGCGTGTGTGCGCAGGGCTGCTCAAAGGAGAGAGCAGCTGCAGCAGCACGGGCGACTCGGGAGTAAGGCTGCAAGGTGATGGCCCCTCCCTTAACGGATAAAAGCCAGCTGAGAACCCGGAGTTCTTTGCAGGAAGCAAAGACGTTTTTGCACTCAAGCCTTGTGGACGTTCGGACTCTCTTGGTCGGTGTTTGGAAACTCTTTGTGTTTGAGCTATTTCTTTGTAACTCTACCTACTGTCCTTGGCAGCCTTGCACAACCTTGGCAAGGCTCGTTCTTATCAGAGAAAATTAGTTTTTAGTAGCATTTTACTGTGAATGAACAGCATTCACAGAGAAGCATTAAAAAGGTTTTGCTTTTTTCTCTGTTTGGTGTTTGTTTGCACTGAACGAGGCTTGGGTCAGAACAACTTTGCTAAATGAACCCACAAGGGCATGAACCCTGTGCCATGCTAAACAAACATCCAGTCCTTAGAATATATTATTATTCCTATTCCTCTTATTACAAGTAGTTCTCAACTTACAGCCATTCATTTAGTGACTGTTTGAAGTTGCAACTGCACTTAAAAAGTAATTTAGGACCATTTTTCAAACTTAATGACCATTCCAGCATCCCCACAGTCACCATGATCAAAATTTGGACACTTGGCAACTGGCATCTATTTATGACAATTGCACTGCCCTGGGATCAACTGATGGGACCTTTTGGCAAGCAAAGTCAATGGAGAAGCCAGATTCAATTTACAACCCTGTAACTAACTTTAAAACTGCGTTGATTCACTTAACTACCAAGAAAGGTCATAAAATGGGACAAAACTCATTTAACAGCCGCCTTGCTTAGCAACAGAAATTTTGGGTCAATTGTGGACGTACACGGAGGGCTACCTATAATCAGGGCTGAGATTCAAATTTCTTAACAACGGGTTTTGTGGGTGTGGTTTGGTAGTCATGTGACTGGCTGGGCATGGCTTGTATGTAAATATAAATATTGATGTAAATATTGACTTTTTTTTTTAAAGAGAGTAACTTTTACCCAAAATCAGGCAAAGCAGGCAGGCAGATTGAGTTGCTCACAGAATCACAGATTCATTCAGAGATCTACCATTCTGCCATCTGCTGCCTGAGTCTGCACTGAAAAATAGAAACTTCAGTCCTAAGGAAGGTTCAGCTCTGCTTTTAGATTAGCTAGAAAGCAAGAAATCCAAGGATTACCTGCTTTCTAGCTAAGCTAAACCTCCTGGCACAGAAAAACAGCTGATGGTCGGGGGGGGAATGGAAAAATAGCAAGTTAGCGGGCAAGTTTGATGGTGAGCATGTCGGGTAAGGCATGAGTGGGCAGGAAAGGGAGGGGAGGGGACAGCCAGTGGTATGATTTGCCGGTTTTCTGAACTGGGCAGAATCGTAACAACCGGTTCTATAGAACCGGTCCAAACCGGTAGAATCCCACCCCTGCCCGTAACGATTCTGTTAAAAGTTTTCACATTTTTCCAACACAAAAGTCACGCCATTCCACAGAGAGTCCCAACTCCAGCCCTTCAATCCTCTCCGTCCTTTTTTAGGAGAGGTTTAATCTGGATATCTTCCCTACACCTTTTCCAGAAATGTAAGATCACTCTGTGGTGGATAATTTCCAGCCTGGATGAAACCAGAAATCGGGAACGCTCTTTTCCCTCTGGTTTGTCATAATCCCAAACAACGAGATGGAAATTTTTTTCAAGAGTGCTGGTGTCCTCCCTGCAGAGAGCTTTGTGTTCCCAACAGGAGCTCCCAAAAGGTGCAGTCGGCATAAACAACCAAAATAAATAACATTTAGATGAAGGAACCAAACGGAGGCGCCTTGAATCATGAGATGCTCGTCACAAAAAGGGGTCAGGGCTTCAACCCCAGGCTCGTGGCTGCCACCTTGATTTTTCTAACCTTTTCCTTGAAGACCCACAACTTACAACGCATCATCTTCGCTCTCGGCACACAGCATGGTCTTGGGGCCGTCCCTTTGCACGACACACATCAGGCACTCCCGAGTTTTCCCTTCTGGAGGCTGGATATCTAGAAAGACAGGAGAGGAGACATAAAGCAGGCGGGTTTTCTTTCGGTTTCTATCCCAAGTTTCTAGACCTCAAGATCTTGAGCCTCGGATAGAGCTCAACAGGGGTCGTGTTAACGAGACTTTCCCCCTCATCCTGCCTGCTCTTCATTAAAGCTGGGTGGGAAATGATGGTCAAAATATCATCATCTTCGTTTAACAATCCCCATAATCCCTTGCGGGGTGGAGTCTGAGCAACTGAATGGAGCTGAGTGTTTTAATGGCCGGATGCCCTCCCTGTCATCAGTACGGAGTTTTCTTCAGCAATGATCGTAAGTGCAAAAAAAAAAAAGGGTCATGTGACTTCCTGCAGTGCCGTCGTAACTTCAAATGGTCACTAAATGAACTCTTTGCAAGTCAAAGACGACCTGCAGTTTCAAAAATAGAAGTTGCCCGTTGTGGTGCGTGAGTTTTGAAAGCAAAGAGTGCCTCCCCCCCCCGAGGAATGCTGGTCAATGTCTCTAAAGCCATCCTCGTTTTGTTCATCGCAACCCAAAGAGAGTAGCCGTGTAATGAGGACTCAGGGAAGAGTTGGCAAAATAGCTCCTGAGTTGCCGAGTCACAGCGAAACAAAACAGCAACGAGATTAGTCAGAAGCGTTGGCGGGGACCCCATGGGGACCCCACTAAACTCAAACAAGAGCTATCATGCTGACCCCAGAGGACCAAAACCTTAGTCTCTCTCTCTCTCTCTCACACACACACACACACAGAGGTTTGATGCCTCCCAGGAAAAAGTTCCAGAGAGGCTGAAAAAACAAGTGAAGACATGAGCTCTTTCCCAAATCCAGATGCTGGAAGATCTGGGAGGAGAGCATTCTGGATAGTTTGCAGGAACGAGCTTGGAAGACAGGAGGAAGATAACCGATAATCAGAGTTGGAAGGGACCTTGGAGGTCATCTAGTCCAACCCCCTGCCCAAGCAGGAGACCCGACGCCGTTTCTGACAGATGGCAGTCCAGTCTCTTCTTAAAAGCCTCCAGGGGTGAAGCTCCCACAATGTCTGAACGTCTATTCTATTCTATTCTATTCTATTCTATTCTATTCTATTCTATTCTATTCTATTCTATTCTATTCTATTCTATTCTATTCTATTCCATTCCATTCCATTCCATTCCATTCCATTCTATATTCTATTCTATTTCTGTTCTATATCCTTTCATTCTATTCCATTCTATTCTATATTCTATTCTATATTCTATTCTATTCCATTCCATTCTATATTCTATTCTATTCTATTTCTGTTCTACATCCTTTCATTCTATTCCATTCTATTCTATATTCTATTCTATATTCTATTCTATTCCATTTCATTCTACATTCTATTCTATTCTATTTCTGTTCTACATCCTTCCATTCCATTCCATTCCATTCTATTCTATTCTCTGTTCATTCCAATATTCTATTCTATTCTATTCCATTCCATTCCATTCCATTCCATTCCATTCCATTCCATTCTATATTCTATTCTATTCTATTCTATTCTATTCTATTCTATTCCATTCTATATTCTATTCTATTCTATTCTTTTTCTCTTCTACATCCTTTCATTCTATTCCATTCCATTCCATTCTTATTCTTATTCTTATTCTTATTCTTATTCTTATTCTTATTCTTATTCTTATTCTTATTCTTATTCTTATTCTTATTCTTATTCTTATTCTTATTCTTATTCTATTCTATTCTATTCTATTCTATTCTATTCCATTCCATTCCATTCCATTCCATATTCTATTCTATTTCTATTTCTATTATTTCTATTTCTATTTCTATTTCTATTTCTATTTCTATTTCTATTTCTCTTCTACATCCTTTCATTCTATTCCATTCCATTCCATTCTTATTCTTATTCTATTCTATGCTTTTTTCCCCTTGTTCCAGAGCTGTCATGTTAAAACCTCAACTGAAACTGCACAGGGTAGTCGAAGGAAGGAAATAAATCTGCCTCCCAACAGAAGGACTCCGTCAAATAAGTCGTGCCTCACAACCGCCATCATTGGTTGCATCACACCCATGCCAATAAAAAATTCAACCAGAAATTGGGAGGATCTGTTTGCAAATCTCTCAGGCAAGGCTGGGAAATGGGTCCTCAGCATATAAGCCAAACAGATGGCCAGAGAAAATGGTTCCAAGGCTGCCTTCTTGGATAAAATCCAGAATCTCTCTCTCTATATATATTTGCAGACCAAAGACAGCTGGGATCGTTAATTCCCACAAAGTTTTTTCCGCTCGGATGCCCATCAGGCAGCAAAGCGAGATGAACACATGGTTAGGAGGTTATTGGACGGTGCCCATCGATATCCTGGAATTCACAGACACACACACACACACACAAATGAAGGAAGCTGGAATCAGCTGGAGGCTGGCAGACAACTGGCCACTGTTCCTTTAACGCTGCTGGCAGTTGTGTTGGAGTCAAATGAAAGAATTTTCTGTTTCATCTTGATGTGTCTCTCCATTGTGTAGGAAGGGGACATGTGGGGTGATTCGGCCCCGCACCGCCAGGACCACAAATGAAAGGAATGCAAACTTTTCCATCACAATGATGGTGCCCCGTCGATGAAGGTTTTTAAGAAGAGACTCGACAACCATTTGTCTGGCATGGCATAATGGTATATAGGGTCTCTTGCTTGAGCAGGGGGTTGGACTAGAAGACCTCCAAGGTCCCTTTCAACTCTGTTGTTATTCTGTTACCTATTATTTCCTTATCTGTTATCAAACGAAAAAGGGAGAGGGGTCCCTTCAGAGGCCCCCAGTAGGTCTCTTCAGACCAAGCTGTGTGTGTGTGTGTGTGCGCGCAAAATAGATGCTCAGCAAAATAGATGCTCAGGCTAACTAACAGGAGCATCGTGAGGTAAATCAACACAGTGGGAACATCATGAGGTAAACAGAACAAACCGAAGGGGGGAAAAAGGCGGGAAAAAAGGGAACCTCCCCTTCCACACCCATAGCAACCAATCACGGCGCAGATTGTCTCACGCAGGAGCCAGCCCCCTCCAATCAGTCGAATACAACCACCACCACCCCGGCTCCACCTACCTAATTTAAGCATTGTGCATCTATCCTCCAAGCAGTTGCCACAGCCTTGAGAACTCGAAACTTAACTTTGTGAAAAAGATCCTACTCACCGCGGCATTCGCGGCCCGTTCTGATATCTCGGCAGTTGGATCGGATGTTAATTCTACCGTCCATTTCACGGCCGGTATCATCTTGGTAGTAGATGAGGCTGCCGTCCGCCCACAGCACAAACCAGTTCCTTTTCCAGCGTCGCAGAATAGAACCTGCCGTGGGAGGAGAAAAAAAAAAAAAAAGAAAAATTTGGAAATACTACAGCAGTCCTTGACTTAACGACCATTCGTTTAGTGACCAAAGTTACAACAGCACTGGAGAAAAAGCAACTTATGACCATTTTTCACACTTACAGCTTCCCCCATGAGAATGTGATCAAAATTAGGATGCGGCTAACTCGCATTTATGATGGTCGCAATGTCCACGGTGATCCCCTTTTGCGACGTTCTGACAAGCAAAGTCAATGGGGGAAGCCAGATTCACTTCACGACCGTGCTACTCACTTAACAACTGCCATGATTCTCTTAAGAACTGTGACAAGAAAGGCTGTAAAATGAGGCGAACCTCACTTAACAAATGTCTCACTTAGAAACATAACTTTTGCGCTCAATTGTGGTCATAAGTCGAGGACTATCTGTAGAAAGTGATTTTTGTAATATATCCAAATACAAAATCAGAATGTTGGAAATGTAAAGAAAAAGAAGGAACGTTCTTTCACATGTGGTGGCTATGCCTAAAAGCTAGAAAATATTGGATGAAGATAGAAAGAGGGCTACAAGAGATTACAGATAGATAACAAATAGAATTTAAACCTGAAATATTCTTTTTTTAAAAACATAGATTTTTATTGTGTTTTCCACCAATACAACTCAAATCATAATCACATTTTCAACAGCGTTTTGACATCTACAAATATCTACAAATCTATCAATAACTATTATAAATTATCTTAATTAGTAATTGCTTATATTCTTATCTACTTTACATATTTATTTTTTAATAGTTACAATAATGCCATCTTTCGTTCATACAGTGCGTCGACTGGGTATCTATCTATATCTTGGACTCACATAATATTTTTTTAACCAATATTGCAATAATCACATTTTCTTTGTAAAATCATGAATCATTTTCTTTTTTTATTTATTTGTGCCATTGTGACTTTGGTCACTAAATGAACTGCTGTAAGTCGAGGATTACCTGTAAGTGCTGGCTGAATGCACCGTTTTAGAAATGGTCAATTCTGCCCAACTTACAACTTACCTGCTTGTAAATAAACCGCTTCCTGGCCTATCGGTTATTGTTATTATCCTTCAATGCTTAAGCACTTTAAAAGCTCCAACTGGGTGAGTCAGACTAATATTCTTGCTTTGAATCATCACACTGACACGATTCCTAAAGGAGCTTAATTATTCTCCTTTTGATCCAATTTATCATTATTCTATTCTGTCATTTCCTATTTGGATTTAGGAAGCTGCCCGCCACTAGCAAAAAAATATATATATATTCTAGAAAGCTCCCGGACAACAAGAAAATAAGAAAACAAATTAAAAGTGATTATAAAACCATCCAAAACAGATAACAGATAACAATCAGAGTTGGAAGGGACTGTTGTGGTTCGCCAGCAGCAGGTGTGGACAGCTGAGATCTCGAAGAGCGAGGACTCGGATAAGGGGCCTACGTGAGATGCAGGAATGGGGCCAGGACCATCAGAGCTTGTGGAGGCTGGCAGCAGAGATGAAGAGATTCCCGAGGAGCCTATGCACAGTGCGCATGTGTGCAGGGCTACTCGAAGGAAAGAGCAACTGCAGCAGCACAGGCAACTCAGGAGTAAGGCTGCAGGGTAGTGGCCCCTCCCTTAAGAGATAAAAGCCAGCTGAGAGACTGGAGTTCTTTGCAGGAAGCAAAGACGTTTTTGCACTCAAGCCTCGTGGACGTTTGAACTATCTTGATTGGTGTTTGGAGACACTTTGTGTTTGAAATATTTCTTAGTAACTTTATATAGAGTTCTTGGCAGCCTTGCACAACCTTGGCAAGGCTTGTTCTTATCAGAGACTATTAGTTTGAAACATCCTTTTAACCGGAAGGAACAGAATTCATGAAGATTCATTAACAGGTTTTGCTGTTTCCTCCGTTTGGTGTTTGTTTCCTTGGAACAATTTTGGATCATCTAGTCCAACCCCCTGCCCAAGTGGGAGTCCCTACACCATTTCTGAGTAATGTCGTGCCAGCCAGAATGGCGCCATCTAAAAATGACAGTCCACATACAAGGGATCCTCGACTTACAACTATTGGTTTAGTGACCGTTTGAAGTTTACAATGGCACTGAAAACAACAGCGACATGACTTGATTTTCGCCTTTATAACTCTTAGTGACACGGTTGTTAAGTGAATCTGGCGTCCCCGTTGACTTTGCTTGCCAGGTGGGATCACATGACCCCGGGACATTGCAAACCGTTATAAATAGGAGTCAGTTTCCAAGCATCTGAATTTTAATCACATGATGTTGTAATGGTTGTATGGGTGAAAAACAGTCACTTCGAACGGTCACTAAGCAAAGCATTCTAAGTTGAGGACTAGCTGTACTGTGGAGAACCGTGAAATTCCCAGGTATAAGACCTGAAATTGAAGAAGAGTCGGTAGGAAATTGTATTATTTTTCTATAATTTTTATTAAAACCTTGAAGGAAAAAGGGAAAAAAACTCATGCAAACTAGGGGAGAAAAAGAAAGAAAGAGAAAGAAATCAAAGGAAAAGCAAAAGGGGACCAAAAAATGGAAAAGAAAGAAGAAAAGATAGAAAGAAGTGCCTTTTGATATTCTTCACGAAGATTATATCTAGAAATGCAGGTAGTCCTTCACTTAATTGAGCCCAGCATTTCTGCTGCTAAGCGAAACAGTTCTTAAGTGAGTTTTTCCTCATTTTACGACCTTCTTGACACACTTGTTAAGCGAATCCCTGCAATTGTTAAGTTAGTAACACCGTTGTTGAGTGAATCCAGTTTCCTCATTGACTTTTGCTTGTCAGAAGGTCGTAAGAGGGTATATCACCTGACCCCGGGAACTCTGCAACCATCGTTAAGTAGGAGTCAGTTGCCAAGCCTCTGAATTTTGATCGTGGGACCACAGTGGGGAGGGTGTAAGGGTCTGTAAGGTTGACAAAACGGTCCTAAAGTCACTTTTTCTCAGTGCCATTGTAACTTCCGGACGGTCACTAAAACAAACTGTTCTAAGTCGAGGACTTCCTGCAGAGTTGATCTTTCTTTCTTTCGCCGTTCTCTTCTTTTCATCTTTGCCTGCTTCCTTTCCTTCCTTCCTCGAGCGAAAAAGGTTTGGCAGCAGAGGTGGGAAGTAAAGAGGCGTTTGCAAGAAATTGCCGATGTTGCAAAAAACAACAACCCCAAAACCCAACCCCACAAGCCAGGTTGTCATCCGACACACTGCAAACTGAAGCCTGGGCATTGATTTCCCGTCAACTCTCTCCTCCAAGGGGTTTGGACCCCTTCCAGCTCCCCATTTAAAACCCCACGATTGACCCAACCAACCTTCCCAAGGGCTGATCTGGTGCAAGGAGGGACTGCAGAGCGGAAGGGTTTTGTTTTTTTTTGGAACTGAATGGCAACGTCTTCTGGAAGAATGTAGGTTGGGAAGCTTTCAGTTTAGTTTATTGTCATTGCACCTCGTTGCAAGGGAATTAAATGCCATCTTCGGTGTACGTTAGAACTATAGAAACAAAACACAAACGCCCATCCTTCGCATTCTATGCAATTGAATGGGAAACCCCTGATATTGCATGAATGTGGCTCTATACAGCAGAAATCAACAGAGCTACAGGCCTGGCATAGAAGCTGTTTTTTAGCCTATTTGCTCTTGTTTTTTATTATCCTGTACTGTCTGCCAGATGGTAATAGTTCAAAAAAATGGGCGTCCAGGATCTTTGAAGATGAATGTTTTGTACTTTCTTAAAGCTCTTCCAAAGAGGGGAGAGAGCAATTGCATTCTATACAATTGATATTGTGTTAATATTGCCCTATACAGTAGAATGCACTAGAGTTCCTGCCCTGGATAAAAGCTGTTTTTCAGCCTGTTTGTCCTTGTTTTTATTATTTTCCTGTACCGTCTGCCAGGTGGTAATAGTTCCCCCCCCCCCAAAAAAAGGTGCCCAGGATGAGATGGATCTTTAAGGATGTTTTGAATGGAGGGATAGAGGGATGGGTGGATGGAGGGATGGACAGAGGGAAAAGAGATGGAAGTTAAGATTCCGGTTTCCGGCACTTGCACATGAGCTCCTATTCCGGCACTCAGTGCCGAAAAGGTTAGTCACCACTGACATAGGCCATAGGCAAAATATCTCAAAGGTGCTTTTTTTTTTTTTTTTTCAAGAGCAATTGGACTTTCTGGTTTTTCTTTGAAGACGTTTCACTTCTCATCCAACAAGCTTCTTCAGCTCCGACTGGATGGTGGGGAATGGAAGGATTTACACTCCTTGCAGACCTAGCTGGTCATTTGCATCCTTGTAGAGGGTCATTGAGGCCACTTGGAGGTTTATCTGTCTCCTCAGGGTCACCTGAGTGGTGCAAATGGTTCTTGTTGTCTGCAGTTTTTCCTCTCTGGAAATCCATTCCTTGCTCCCACGCCATTCCAAGGGAGTTCATCCCAAATTGTATAGCTAAAAGTCTGCAGAGATTCTCAGCCATCCAGGCCACCGTTGTCCCAAAGGTGCTTTTTCTGGGGGCAACTGGACTTTCTGGTTTTTTTTCTTTTGAAGACAAAACCTTAAGTCTCAAGTATTGGGGGGCTTCCAACCTTTTTCTGCACTCCCTGTTCTTCACCCCATCCATTCTGAGCTCTTATTTTCCTTCCTCTCTTCTATTTACAATGTTCTTGCCTTCTGAACCAGCATGCTGAACAACCCCAACGACAACTGTGGCAAGGAAAAGTTGCCAAATGGGGCAAAACTCACTTTAACAACTGCCTGGCTTAGCAATTGTCATTGTAAGTGGAAGACTTATGTATCTAGTCTCTGTGTTTGCTGTAGTGTGGATTGTAGAATTCAAGATGGCGGCACCTCATTCGGCCACATTGGCTCTTCTTTGGCCAACAATTATTGTTAAGAGCAGCCTGATCGATTGAAGACCGGATGGGTGATGGGTGTCGTGTCGAAGGCTCCATCAGGTGAGGACAGGGGCATTCTTTGTGGTCAGAAAACGCTGATTTGGCCCTGCTATTTTTTTCTCCTTTACTTCCCATCCTTCTGGAATTTCCATCGAGCCACCCATCCAAATATAAACCCAAGCTGTCTCTGCTTAGCTTTTGAGACCAGCAGTGGCCACCCAGCCTCCCCTGAATGGAAAAACCACCCTGGCCAGTAACCTCTGAATGAAATTCCAACTGCAACCCACGCGAGAGAAATTCCCAAATCAACTTACTTTGTCTCCAGAGCCAGCCACATTTCAAGAGAGCCATCTTTGCGAAGCCTTTTTGTCCTCCACCAAAATATCTGGATCGAATATAAGAAGAAAAAAAAAACCCAACAACAACAAAACAAAAATCCAGATGTTAGGAATAGGAAACCATCAAGCTGCCCTCTATAGCATCTTCTTGACTTCCGAACAATTCCCAAAATAATTCTGTTTTTAGCTAGAGGTAACACTGTAGTCCTATGCCAGTTTCTGTGAGAAAATCGTGGTCACAGGGCTGCTAAATATAGACCCAATTCTGTGCCAACCTGATCTCTCTCTCTCTCCTTCCCTCCCTCTCCTTCTCTCTCTCTCTCTGTCCCCCCCTCTCTCTTTCTTTTTCCTTTCTCTCTCTCTCTCTCCTTCCCTCCCTCTCCTTCTCTCTCTCTCTCTGTCCCCCCCTCTCTCTTTCTTTTTCCTTTCTCTCTCTCTCTTCCCCCCCCCCTCTCTCCTCTCTGTCTCTCTCTCAGTTCCTCTCCTTTCTCTCTCGGTTTCTCTTTCTCCCTCTCTCCTTTTTTTAAAATGTTCTTCCTGAATATCCCTGTTATGTAAAATACTACAAGGCAGCAGAAGGGAGAGATAACTCATATCCCCCAGTGGGATTTAGAGATTAGCGCTTGAATCTGTCTTGATCTGAAGCTCTCTGGGGTGTTTTGGTTTTTTCTTTTTGCATCAGGAGAATCCAGGAGATTCCTGAAAATTCTCCTTTTTTTTCCCAGGCTGGGTTTTTATGCTTTTGGGTGTGTTTTTTTTTTTTTTTGGTAAGCATCCCTATTCTGGGTTTTCAAAGGCTGTTCCTGTCATGTAATGCCCCCTGCCAGGACTGTGTAAACACAGATCCAGGAACAGAAGCCAAAGGGGAGTAACACCACCCACCCATTCCCCCATTCAACCGGCAGAGGAAAGAGACTGTTTGAAAACATCTCCTTCTGCTATTCTGCCAGAGCCACACAAAAGAGACTTATAATTTCTGCAAAAGGCAAACAGGGCACCCCAAACCACCGCTTGATGAGGCCTCGGTAAGGCCACACTTGGCAATGTGGCATCCAGGTTTGATCACCGCAGGGTAGAAAAGATGTTGAGACCCTGGAAAGATTTCAGAAAAGAGCAACAAAGATAGATGATATGGGGACGATTGGAGGATAAAACATACATAGGAAGAATGGTTGCTGGAATTGGGTATGTTTAGTTTAGTGAAAAGGAGGACTTGGGGGAACATGAGCAGCCTTCCAATATTTGAGGGGCTGCCACAAAGAAGAGACGGCCCCACTTAATCTCCAAGAAGGGAGGAGAGATGGAAACCCATCAAGGAGAGAAGCAACCGGGAACGAAGGAGAAACTTGCTGAAAATGAGAACAATTAACCAGTGGAACTGCTTGCCTCCAGAAGTTGTGAGTGCTCCTATCACGGGAGGTTTTGAAGAAGAGACTGGACATCCATTTGTCTAAAATGGTATAGGGTCTCCTGCTTGGGCAGGGGGTTGGACAAGGTCCCCTTCCAATTCTGCGATTCTGCCTCTTCCCCAGTTTCTGCAACCCCCTAAGTGAGCCTGATTCCGTATCCAGACCAGTCACAGAAGGGAACAACCTCTGAGACCCCAGCTTTGGAGTCACACACACACACACACACACCAGCCTTTCCCCTCGTCTTGAAGACAAATTGGGTCGTTGGCAAACAGAAAGTTTGGGCTGCCCTGAAAAAGGGCCAAATCAAGGAAGTCCTTGAGAACGTGCAGAGAACCTGCCTCAAGAGTCAAACCCAGAGGTGAAACTGCAGGAGAGGAGAGGCAGAACAACAAGTAAGAGAGGCCCACGACAAACAAACATTAGGGGCACAATGTGTCCCTGACAAACGTTGGGGGCATGTGAGAAGTATTTGGAAGCCCAAGGGTGCAGGAAAAAGATTAATCGCATATGGGAAATGTTAGGGGAACAAGAGGCACATGGGAAATGTTACTTATCCTGCAGGTAAGCCTAAAGTCGAGATCAGAGGTGAAGATGCAGGGTTTTGGAGCACAAGGGGTGCATCATGGGTCCAGGAAGGGTACAATAACTCTGGGGGGAAGCCAACCCCGTTTCTTCAGCCCCGAGTGCCTAAGAGTGACCACCCAAGGGAGGAAGGCAGGCAGAGAGAGACAGGTGCCTGGAAAGGGTCCCCGGATACTCTCCAAAGCCGGCGAGAGGAGACCCTTCCCCGCTGCTTCTGGACTGACCAGGGGCTGCTTTGGGCCCCACGACTGGCTACTCTCCACCCCCACCCACCTCCGCCGTCCCCATTCAGACAACCACCCCCTGCCCGCCTGTAGGGCCGGGCTGGCTCCGCGGCTGCGGCCGGACAGAGACAGTGCGTAAAGGCGCAGGGAGGGAGAAGGACAGGCGGGGATCCCGGCCGCCCTGGAACCTCTTGAGCTTACCTGGATTGGGGAGCCCCAGGGAGGGCTGCGCTACGTCTCCTTCCTCCTCTTCTTCCTCCTCGGCTGCCACCGCTTCCTCCTTGCCCGGCAGGCCCGCGATGGAGCTGCAAGCGCCGGCGGCGGAGCTGCCTCCCGTCCCCTCCACGCCCTCCAGCTGGTGTTTGACGCGGCCTGCCGGGATCGATGGGCTGGGCAGGGCAGGGCAGGGCAGAGGCGGCTGGGCTGGGCTCCACGGGCCGGAGGAGGCGCCCGCGAGCGAGGCAAGCAGGCGGCGGACCTTGCCCTGCGCTGGGCTGAGCGCGCCCTCGCCAGGATGGGAGAGCCGGAGATATCCAGCACCGTGCGCCTTTGGCACATGTCCGCCCCTTCTGACCCATCATCCCCAGCCTGAGGAGGAGGCTGAGTCTCGTAGCCGGCTAGGAGAGGAGGGGAGCGTGATTCGATGCTCTACCAACCTGCCTTCCACGGAGGACCTGCACCCTGAGTCCGAAAGAGGGCTGTGAAAATAACTACAGACCTCTCACATCCCAGATACAAACTGTTTCAACTCCTTCCCTCAAAACGACGGCTATGGAGCCCTGCACACCAGAGCAACGAGACACAAGGACAGTTCCCCCCCCCCCCCAAGGCCATCACTCTGCTAAACAAATAATTCCCCCAAAGTCTGCCCAACTATTACTACTACTGTTAATCCTCCCATCCTTTCTTTCACCCATCTCCTCCCACTTATGACTGTACGACTGTAACTTTGTCGCTTGTATCCTTACGATTTATGTGGACTGTTTCCTAGTAGGATTTGATTGCTTATTGTACCCTATGACTATTATTAAGTGATGCACTTTATGATCCTTGACTCTTGACAAATGTATCTTTTCTTTTATGTACACTGAGAGTATTTGCACCAAGACAAATTCCTTGTGTGTCCAACCACACCTGGCCAATAAAAGAATTCTATTCTATTTTATTCCATTCAATAATTCTATTCTGTTCCAATTTTTTATTCTATTCCAATTCCATTTTTTTCTTTTCTATTCTATTCTAATTATGATTTGATGGCTTATTGTACCCTCTGACTATCATCAAATGTTGTACCTGATGATTCTTGACTCTTGACGGATGTATCTTTTCTTTTATGTGCACTGAGAGCATTTGCACCAAGATAAATTCCTCGTGGGTCCAATCACACTTGGCCAATAAAGAATTCGTTCTGTCTGTCTGTCTGTCTGTCTGTGCTTATCCTGTTATTATTCTTCAATTAAAGAATAACAGGGTTAACTTAAATATCTATGGAGATTCTCAGCCACCCAGGTCCTGGTTCTCCTAAAGGTGCTTTCCCCCTCCCAAGAAGCAACTGGACTTTCTGGTTTTTCTTTGAAGACATTTCTTTAACTCTAACCCAACCCTAAAAGGATGCAAATATCCAGCTGTCTGCAAGGAGCATCAATCCTTCCATTCCCCACCATCCAAGTCAGAACCAAAGAAGCTTCTTGGATGAGAAGCAAAAGATCTTCAAAAGAAAAAAAAACAACCCAGAAATTCCAGTTGCCTCTTGAAAAAAGCACCTTTAGGACAACCATGACCTGGAGGACCGAAAACCTCTACAGATTTTTAGCTATACAATTTGGGATAAACCCCCTTGGAATGATGTGGGAGTAGGAATGGATTTCCAGAGGAAGAATTGCAACTACGGCAACCATTTGCACCACTCAGGTGACCCTGAGAGGACACAGATAAACCTCCAAGTGGCCTCAACGACCCTCTAAAAGGATGCAAATGACCAGTTCTGTCTGCAAGGAGTATCAATCCTTCCTTTCTCCACCATCCAGTCAGAGCTGAAGAAGCTTCTTGGAGGAGAAGCGAAATGTCTCCAAAAGAAACAAACATGAAATTCCAGTTGCTTCCTTAAAAAAAGCACCTTTTAGACAACAGGGTTAAAAGGGTTCTTGGAGGTCTTCTAGTCTGACTCCCTGTTCGAGCAGGAGCCCCGATACTGATCTATGGAGATTCTGAAATCATCCAGGTCACATTTCTCCCAAAGGCGCTTTTCCAAAAAGCAACTGGACTTTTCTTCTTCTTGTTTTTTCCCCCCTGAAAAATGTCTCGCATCTCCTCGAAGAAGTCAGAACTGAAGAAGCTTCTTCGAGGAGAAGCGAAAGGCCCGCACACCTTACATTTTCCAGGGTTGACAAATGCTGCAAGATCCTAAAGCCTGAACTCTTGAGTTAACCAAAAATTTGTTTAGCTTCACAGAACAGGCTGCGGTGTAACAAGTAGGCTGTGGTTTTTCATCATGGGCTGGTTTCAGTGGCGGGATTCAATTTTTTTATACTACTGGTTCTGAAGGCGTGGCTTAGTGGGTGTGGCTTGGTGGGTGTGGCAGGAAAGGTTACTGCAAAATCCCCCTTCCCTCCCCAGCCCACTGACCTGCTTTCCAGCTCCGTTCTCCTGTGCAGGGCAACCAAAGGAGACCCAGCTGATCAGCTGTGGGTGTGGCTTGATGGGTGTGGTGTTCTGTGGGTGTGGCTTGGTGGGCGTGGCAGGGGAAGGATATACTGCAAAATCCCCCTTCCCTCCCCACCCCACT
>BHEV01036160.1:0-14804 GCA_004319985.1 Emydocephalus ijimae
CTTGTAATAGTCTCTCCATCAAACTTTGGAAAATGCCAGGTGCCACGCTTACTCTGAATTGGAGTCTATTGCACTTGAAGGAGCCTCTATGTGTAACTATTGTCTGGGCTTCTGCAGTTATCGCATCTACAGGTAGTTGCTGGTACGCCTGAGCTGAGTCCAATTTCGCAAATATTTTTCCACCACCCAGGGAGTGAAGAAGGTGTTGGACCACGGGTACTGGGTAAGCACTCTGTTGAAGAGCATGATTTAGGGTGGCCCGGTAATCCCCACAAATTCTTAATGAACCATCTGGCTTCATGGGCGTTACTATTGGAGTTTCCCAGCGGGCATGGTCAATCGGTTCCAACACGCCCTGGGCTATCAGTTTATCTTGCTGCTCCTCGATCTTCGGCTTGAGGACAAAAGGCACCTGATGAGGCTTAAGCCGAATGGGAGCTACATCGGGGCTGAGATTAAATGATATAGGGGTCCCCTTGTACTTGCCTAATGTTCCCGTGAACACATCCTGGAATTCCTGGATGAGGGCCTCTTCCCAGTTGTCGCTTCTGGTTTGGTGTATGCCGACTAGTTCAATCCCGAGTGGAGTGAACCACTGTAAACCTAACAAACTGGGCCGGTCACGATCAACGACAGTCAGGGGAAGCGTCGCGGTGCGGTCCTTGAAGAATACTTGGACGTGGCTGGAACCGACAATTGGAATTTTGTTTCCCTGGTAGTCTTTTAGGATGATTCGTTGAGTGATGAGGTCCTGGCGGCAGATGGCAGGGATCAGCTGTTTGAGGGTTTTCCAGGATACCATTGATAGGGATGACCCCGAATCGACTTCCATCACGCACGGTCAATTCTCAATAGTAACCCTTACGTGGATCTTTCTTGCATCGAACGATGAAGTGTGGCTGATAATAATGGTTTGGTGCGCCTCTTCTCATCTTGTTGAAGAGGCAGGTGCTCGATTTCTGCAGTAGTAGTGGTTGTTCCATTGGTGGTTCAGGCGGTCCTGATTCTCAGGTGGTTTGCCTGTCTCCCGGCGGAGGTTGTTCTCCCTTCGGCTGGGACTGGACTCTCGCTTGCTTCTGCAGACCTTCATGATGTGGCCTCTTTTCCCGCAGGTACGGCAGAGTGCGTCGAGGAATTTACAGTCCAATCGCGGGTGGTTTGCCCCGCAACCAGCACATTGGCACGGAAGTCTCTGGTTCCTTTACTCTCGTTCTGAGCGGAGCTGGTTGACCTCCTCTTCCTCACTGTCTGAGGATGACTCGAGGTCTTTGTGGTGGGCGGTAATAGCGTGCTTCTCAGCGGCGAATGGGCTATTGTTAGCGAGTTGGTGATGCAGTGCGTTCACTCGGCGCATTCGAGTGGCTGACTTCCTGGTTGCTTCTGCGGCAGTAACGTCGGCGATGACATCTGCAAGGCTGATGTCTCCTTTCACCATGAGTTTACTCTGTACCATGGGTGCATCTAATCCCAGAACTATGCGGTCTCTCAGGGCTTCCTTGAGGTTTGCAAAACTACAAAGGCCTCCTAAGTTCCGGAGGTTGGCTACGAAGTCCCCAACGCTCTCGTTCTTCCGTTGGTCCCTCTGGTAGAACTTGTGTCTTCGTATCAGTGTAGGTACTGCGAGTGCGTAATGGGCCCAGAGGATTGGCGCGAGGTTATTCCAATCCATGGTCTTTACTCCCGCCGTTTTGGCAAGTGCTTTAGCCATTTTGAAAACGGCAGGGCCGCAGTGAGTCAGGAACACCGCTCGTTTCTTGCCAGGCATAGCATCTTTTAAATTGTTGGTCTCTAGGAACATCTGGAAACGATCTATATACGAGTCCCAGTCTTCATTTGCTGGGTCAAATGGAGCGGGTGGTATGGCACCGCTGGTCATTTTGCCGTTTGTTGCGTGCGCTCTTCAGCCACGTGCTCTGTCTTGTTCGATGAGTATTTAGTCAGCTCTATCGTCTCCGCATCCCACCTTCGTCGCCAGTGTTAAGTCCTGAGCATGGGCACAAGGAACGGAGACGAGACATCGAACGGTGACTTCAACTCTTTATTGTGAAATAAGAACAGAGCAAATACTTGGGTAGCAGCAGCTCTTTTATAGAGCTGGCTGCTGTCAAAACAATGAATGATTTGAGTTTTCCACTCTCACAAGCGTCCAATCAGAGAGGCCCATTAACAGCCAATCAGACTGGCCAGAAACAACCAATCACAACTTGCTATTCGCAGGCCAATGAGAAGTGCAGGATTATGAGCCTGCTGCAAAGTAAAGCTATTTAGGGTTGTTACTGATGTGTTGGCTTAGTCCATAACATTACTTCTTAAGTTATTAATGTCTTCCTTCTGATCCAGTGAAGACCTCTAAGGGGTTAGCCAGTTTATTTCATAATCTTCTTGTATACCTTGATGGCTTTGTTAATATTTGTCTGCTTTCATCAGTACACTCTTTCCTTTTTTTTCTCATTCCTAACCGTGTGATTTATATGTTGTTTACAAAAAAACAGGTATAAGGCAGACAACAGAAGAAAATTAACAGCATTTCCAGATGATCATCTCATTCTAGAATGTTGTAAATAAAAAGTAATGGCTCTGATGTTATAAGTTGTCAACAGATGATACTACTGATGTGCTAGAAGCTCTGTGGTGTTTTTTGCTTCTTTATATATGCAGCAGTGAATGAATACATATTTCTCACTTTTAAAAAATTGTTTGACAAGAACTCACAGAAAGCATTATTCCCAGAAATGGCTGATCTTGCCAATGAGCCATGCCAACAAGTCCCCTGGCTTACAAACAGCTGTGCTCAGAGCACTTTAATGGTTAGTAAGGATATTTATTTTTTAAAGTGCATAAAGGACATTTTATGCACTGGTTCAGCACAATTTTGATTTTTTGTTCAATAATTTGGAGGCTACTATGGTCTTCTGTTCTGCTTCTTTCCATCTCTGTTAAAAGGTGCAGAAGAAATATTTTTATAAAGTATTATTTACTTATTTTATTTATTTATTTGTCAAGCAAATATTAGATAACAGGTGTAAGTATAAGCATAGTTATGAATACATGAAATGGATACAAATAAGAAAAATAAAAAGAAACAATAGGACAGGGATGGTAGGCACGTTGGTGCGCTTATGCATGCCCCCTACAGACCTCTTAGGAAAGGGGTGAGGTCAATAGTAGACAGTCTAAGGTTAAAGTTTTTGGGGTTTGGGGAAGAAACCAGAGTCAGGTAGAATATTCCAGACATTGACCACTCTGTTGCTGAAGTTGTATTTTCTGCAATCAAGTTTGGTGCGGTTTACCTTGAGTTTGTATCTATTGTGTGCTCTTGTATTGTTATGGTTGAAGTTAAAGTATTCATTGACAGGTAGGACATTGCAGTAGATAATTTTATGTAGTATACTTAGATCAGACTGAAGGCGGAAGTTCTAAGTTTTCTAGTTCTAGAATTTCAAGTCTTGTGGCATAAGGTATTCTGCTACGAGTAGAGAAGTAGAGAATTCTTCTTGTGAAATATTTCTGGACTTTCTTATGGAAAACCCTGAAGATAGTCAGACAAAATTTAGTGGGTTTCCTAGTGGGTCTGCCCTCAATGCTTTTTTCATCCCATTCTCTCTCCCCCCAACTCCAAAAAAACCCTAAAGCAGCAGAAGGCAATTCAATGCTTTCCCATTCTGTCTGTAGTCAGATTTGCAATTTCGCTTCAAAGATGCTTGCCATCGTTGAATCTGCTCACGCCCCTAACAATCCCATCAAATATTTTTCATATTGAACTGTTACTGATGTAATTTCTTTTCTTTTTTAAAGGATAGCATGCTGTTACTAATGTTCCCTAGCATTCTTTCTGCCCTTGGAACTGCTTTGAAATAATTACTCAGGTGGATCGGTCCTCTTACTGCAGACAAGAATGAAGCCATAATGCACACAAAAGATCTGCACAGAAGTCAAAAGAAAGGCTCCCACTCCAGCCTTCTTCCTTTTGCTCTACTAAGTTCACGATTGCATGGGATATTCCCTTGATGGCCTTGGGGACGGGCACCTGATTTACATTATCGTAATTGGTCCCTGTTAAGTTCTGCACATGGGCGCAAGGAACGGAGACGAGGCAGTGAACAGTGAACAGTGAACTTCAACTCTTTATTAATCATTCTGAACAGAGCAAAAACCTAGGGCAGCAGCAGCCCTTTTATAGGGCAGGCTGCTGATCTAACAACCAATGAGAAACGTGGAGTGTTTACCCCTTGAACCAATGAGAGTGGCTCGTGAACAGCCAATCAGATTCTCCTGAACGGAGCAATCCAATATCGCTATTATCAGCCAATCAGAAGTGCAGGATTAGAACCCTGCTTTTTCTAAAGGTTTGATAAAACTTTATTTAAGCGTTTCATTAGTTCATAACACCCCTTCCCCCCGGGTTCCGTTTAAGGGGTGCGGTGATGTAATCCCTGAGGTATGAAGATTGTTTTGACTGTCTATTTGATTTACGCTGTCCCAGCGGTTCCTCTCTGTAATCCGGTTTCGGTGGGACGTTTTTGGGCAAGTCAGGTACCGGTGGTTCCGTATCCTCATTGGATGACTCGGTGCCGCTAATGTTCTCATTGTTGTCCTCCGATCTTTGCGGGCTTGCTTCTGTTGAGGTGTTCCTCTGTGGCGAGGACACTCCCCTCCCTGATTCTTCTTCATTTGTCACGCCCGATTGCTGACTTCTTTCGCTCCTGCTTTCCACCATCTTGAATTCGGTTTCTTCGACATCCTCTCCCCCCTCAGTTTGGGACTCACCAGAGTTGCGGAAACTGGGTTGTAGCCTCGAGCGAAGCTGATCTATATGGCGTTTTCATATTTTTCCGTCGCAGGTTTTCACACGGTACGACCTGGGTCCGGTGGCTTGAATTATGGTTGCTTCAACCCACAACGGTTCGCCGGAAAGGTTTCTGGTGAAAACTAAGTCGTCTATCTTGAACTCGCGGCATTTTCCGCTAGATCCACAGGGTTTCTCTGGCTCGTAAAACGGGTGAAGCCGGTCGAGGTGGGAATGGAGTTTGCGTCCCATCAATAGTTCAGCTGGAGTCTTGTTGGTGACGCTGTGCGGAGTGATGTGTTGGAGAAGGAGTATTCTGTTTATTTTATCTTCAATGTCCCCATAGTCCATTTTGTAAAGGGTTTTTTTCAACAAATTGTACCATGCGCTCGGCTCTTCCGTTAGCCGCAGGGTGCGCTGGCAAAGTTAGCGCATGGCGAATACCCCGGTCCACTTAGTATTGTTCAAAGGGTACAGCGGTAAACTGGGGTCTGTTGTCGGAGACCAGAACGTCTGGCCGTCCATGCATCGTGAATAGCCTGTTCAATTTCCGATGACAGACTCAGTTGTAGTACTCTTCATTTCGTGGATCTCGAGCCAGTTGGAATTGGCATCCACTGTTAGTAGGAACGTATGTCCCTTAGTAGGTCCTGCAAAGTCAATGTGGATGCGGGACCACGGTCCCCAGGGTGTTTCCCATTCTGTTGGAATTGCTTTAGGTGGGGCACTGCTAACTTCTTGGCACTTTAAACAAGTCTTTACCCAGGCTTCGATCTGTTTGTCAATGCCCGGCCACCACGCGTAGCTTCGTGCGAGCGCTTTCATACGCACGATGCCGGGGTGACCCTCATGCAGTGTTTTTAATACTGCTCGTTGTAACCGCTCTGGGACGACGACTCTATCCCCCCATAGGATGCAGCCTTTTTGCGAAAAAAGTTCTGTTTGCCGGTTCTTGAAGGGGGTGAAGTCGTCAGGGGTTTGTTCTACTGGCCATCCCCGTTCGACCCAGCTAAGAACTCGCGCTAAGATAGGATCGCGTTTTGTTTCGATCGCAATATCTCTAGCTGTTAGCGGCGGTGAATGTAACATTTCAATCTGGAGTGTCGTAAGGGTTGGAGCTGGGTCGTCGACGGTTTCCGGAAGTGGTGCAGGGCTCAGTGCGTCAGCGTGGGGAATGGCTTTCCCCGGGCGGTGTTGCAGTCTATAGTTGTACGCAGCCAAAAACTCCGACCAACGAATCATTCCAGGTGATAATATATAGGGGGTTGGCTTGTCTCCCGCTATAATCCCCAGCAAAGGTTTGTGGTCGGTAACAATAGTAAAAACTCGTCCATATACATATTCATGAAACCGTTTCACAGCAGATACAACAGCAAGAGCCTCTTTGTCAATCTGGCTATAGTTACGTTTAGCCTTTGATAAGGTNGTGGCTCCTACTCCAAACGGTGACACGTCACATGTAATTGTTAAATCGTTATACTGCATTAAAACAGCATCTGAGGTTAATAAGTTTTTCACTTGTCGGAACGCGTGCTCCTCTCGGTGCCCCCAGACCCAGGTTGCTTTTTTGTCGAGAAGTCTGTGTAGGGGCTCAGCTACGGTCGTTTTGTGGGGCAGGAAGATGTTGTAAAAATTAATGAGCCCCAGAAAAACTTGGAGATCAGTCTTATTTCTGGGTCTTGGGGCGTTCTTGATTGCTTTTAGTTTGCTATTGGTGGGGTGAATGCCTTGTTTATCGATTAGGTACCCCAGGAACTCTACTTTATCTGTACACAGTTGACATTTATTTTTTTTAACCTTAAGGCCAGAGTCTTTAAATTTCTGGAGAACCAATTTAAGACGCTCTTCTAGTATTTCTCTATTCGGGGCAGCAATTAAAACGTCATCAAAGTATGGTACGACCCCTTTGATCCCCTGCAAGAGTCTCTCCATCAAACTTTGAAAAATCCCTGGGGCTATGCTAACTCCGAATTGGAGTCAGTTGCACATAAAGGCGCCTTGGTGCGTAATGATCGTTTGTGCCTCTGCTGTTTTTTTTATCTACAGGCAGTTGTTGGTATGCCTGTGCTAAATCCAATTTAGCGAAAACTTTTCCGCCCCCCAGGGAATGGAGAAGGTGTTGTACCACCGGCATCAGGTAAGCATTCTGTTGAAGGGCATGATTCAGGGTGGCTCGGTAGTCCCCACAAATCCTTAACGATCCATCCAGTTTGATGGGTGTTACGATTGGGGTTTCCCAANTAGTTTTTCTGCAAAGACGTCCTGGAATTCCTGGACGAGGGCCTCCTCCCAGTCGTCGCTTCTGGTTTGGTGAATGCCGGCTACCTCGATCCCGAGTGGGGTGAACCACTGAAGGCCTAACAAGCTGGGTCAATCACAGTCGATGACGGTCAATGGTAAAGATGCAGTACAATTTTTTGAATGAGACCTGGACTTGGCTGGATCCAATGACCAGAATTCGGTTTCCCTGATAATCCTTGAGTATGATTCTTTGGGTTCTGAGGTCTTGCCGCTGGATGGCAGGGATTAATTGTTTAAGGGTCTTCCAGGAAACCATCAAGAGGGACAATCCTGAATCGGCTTCCATCACGCAGGGCTGGTTTTCGATGGCGACCTTCAATCAAATCTTCTTTGCATCAAATGATGAGGCGTGACCAATTGTAATGGTTTGGTGTGCCTTTTCTCGTTTCGTTGAATTGGCCAGTGGTTTATTTCTGTAGGAGTGGTTGTTCCATTGGTGGTTCAAATGTTCCCGACTCACAGGACGATTCCCTGTTGTTTGGCGGTAGTTGGTCCCCCTCTGAAGTGGGCTGGATCCTTGCTTGCTTCTACAGACCTTTCTGATGTGGCCTCTTTTCCCACAAAAATGGCAGAGCGCGTTGAGGAATTTGCAGTCTGATCGTGGGTGGTTTGCCCAACAACCTGCACATTGATGCTGTAGTCTTTGATTACGCTGGTGGTGTTGGTCACGTTCGGACCGGAGCCGGTTGACCTCCTCCTCATCACTTTCTGATGACGATTCGAGTTCCTCATGGTGGGTTGCCGTTGTGTGACTCTCTAGGCGAGGTGAGGTTTCGCTGGCGAGTTGGCGGAGTGGTGCGTTGGTGCAGCGCATTCGGGCAACCGACTTCCTGGTTGCTTCTGCTGCAGAAGCATCAGCGATGGCATCTGCAAGGCTGATGTCGCCTTTCGCCATCAGCTTACACTGCACATATGGTGCATCTAATCCCAGAATTATTCGGTCTCTCAGAGCTTCTTCGAGGTCGGCGAACCCACAGAGGCCTCCCAGGTTCCAGAGATCCACGATGAAATCTGCAATGCTCTCTCCTTTCCGCTGGTCTCTCTGGTAAAATTCATGCCTTCGGACAAGCGTTGGTACGGTAGGTGCATAGTGGGCCCGAAGGAGGGGCTCGAGGACGTCCCAGTCCATGGATTTCACCTCAGCCGGTTTCGCCAGTGCCTTGGCCATCTTAAAAACAGCAGATCCGCAGTGGGTCAGGAATACTGCTCGCTTTTTTCTCATAGTGGCATCCTTCAAGTTGTTGGTCTCCAGAAACATCTGGAACTGGTCCATGTACGAGTCCCAGTCTTTTTGTGCCGGGTCAAATGGAGCGGGTGGTATGGCGCCACTGGACATGGTTTCTGTTGTGTATGCAATATGGTTAATAAAGTATGAGCTTGAGGTAAAGTGAAGGGTTCTTGGCCATGCACTTCTGATTGGCTGTTAGGCGGCCACACCAGATTGGCCAGTTCTAAGGAATCCGATTGGTCCTGAATGGAGAGTTACTATTGGTTGAAAGAGCTAGCGTTTCTAGCTCACTATTGGTTAACATTTAAAAAGGTTGCCTATGTAAGGCAGAGTTCACTGTTGTTAAATTGAGAAGTCACTATGCAAATAAAGAGCTGAAGTTCACCGTTCAGAGGCTTGTCTCCATTTATTCTAACCCATGCTCAATACGTAACACTGGCGACGAAGGTGGGATGTGGAGACGTCTGAACCGAAGAAGCCAGGAAGAAACACCAAGCATGTGACAGACGATGCCAACAACGGAACCATGTCCGGTGGCATCGTACCACCCACTCCGTTCGATCCAAACCAAGAGGATTGGGAATCCTACATGGATCGCTCCCAAATGTTTCTTGAGACAAACAACTTAAAGGACGCCACGCCAGCAAAGAAAAGGGTGTTGTTCCTAACACATTGAGGCCCAGCCGTATTTAAGATGGCGAAAGCACTGGCCAAACCTCGAGAAGTGAAGGCCATGAGCTGGGACGACCTCAAACCCATCCTGAGAGACCACTACGCACCAACCATGCGTACGCTCGTGAGACGCCACGAGTTTTATCAGAGGAACCAACGGAAAGGGGAAAGCGTGGCCGATTTTGTGGCGGACCTCCGAAATTTGGGGGGGCTCTGTGGGTTCACCGATTTAGAAGAGGCACTGAGAGATCAAATAGTTCTGGGCTTAGATGCACTAGGCTTACAAAGCAAGCTGATGGCGAAAGGCGACATCAGCCTTGCTGATGCCATCGCCGATGCTACTGCAGCAGAAGCAACCAGGAAATCGGCTGCACAACTTCGCTGAACTCGCACTCCGGTACCGCCACCGGCCAGCAACATTTCTACCAGCTCAGAAGGGCAGCCTGCAACCATGCACCACGAGGACCTCTCTTCGTCGTCAGACAGCAACGAAGAAGGGGTCCACCGATTGCGGTCCGACCGGGACCATCGTCCGAAGCCCCTACGCCCTTGCGCTGGCTGTGGAGCCAACCATGCCAGGTCCGAATGCAAATTCCGCGATGCACTCTGCCATGAGTGTGGGAAACGAGGCCACATCGGGCGGGTCTGCCGCAGCTTGCCAGGACTCAGCCAGGCCTCAAAAGGGGCAAACTATCGCCAATCGACAGGAAACCGTCCTGTAAGGTGAACGCCAGTAAACCACTCCTTCAGAAATCCAGCCTTGCAGAGAGAAGAGGCTCACCATACCATCACTATGGGTCACGCCTCAACCTTGGACACTAAGAAAATCTGAGTCACGGTAGCCATCGAGAACCAGCCGTGCCACATGGAAGTCGACTCGGGATCGTCCCTCTCGAAGACACTCAAGCAACTCATCCCCACAATTCAACGCCAAGATCTCCAATTTCAACGCCTCATCCTCAAGGACTACCAGGGGAATCGAATCCCCGTCGTCGGGTCCTGCCGAGTCCGAGTCTCCTTCAAGAAGCACACAGCGTACTTACCGCTAACGGTCATTGATAGAGATAGGCCTAGCCTACTAGGCCTCCAATGGTTCGCGCCACTCGGCATTGAAGTGGCTGGCATGAACCGAGTTGGTGGTTGTGATTGGGAGGAAGACCTTATCTCTGAGTTAGGTGACGTCTTCGCGGACAGCTTAGGCGAGTATAAGGGGACCCCGATCTCATTCAGCCTAGATCCAAAAGTAGCTCCCATTCNATGGGAAACCCCTATTGTAACACCCATTAAGCCAGATGCATCAATCCGAATTTGTGGGGACTACTGGGCCACTTTGTACCACGTCCGATAGCAGAACGTGTATCCAGTTCCGGTGGTGCAGCACCTCCTCCATTCCCTGGGGGGCGGGAAGGTTTTCGCTAAATTGGATTAGGCTCAAGCTTATCAACAATTACCAGTGGATGAAAAAACGGCACAGGCCCAAACTATTGTAACGCACCGGGGTGCCTTTAAATGTACCCGGCTGCAATTCGGAGTTAGTGTAGCCCCGGGGATCTTCCAGAGCCTTATGGAAAGGTTATTACAAGGAATTAAGAGCGTGGTCCCTTATTTTGATGATGTATTAATTGCAGCCCCTTCAAAAAATATCTCACAGGACCATTTAAAATGCGTTCTAAAAAAATTCCAAGAGGCCGGACTTCAGGTTAAAAAAAATAAATGTAAATTGTATACTGACAATGTTGAGTTTCTAGGGTACCGGATTGATAGCCAGGGCATTCATCCAACCGAAAGTAAATTAAAAGTGATCAAAAACGCTCCCAGGCCACGCAACAAGGCCGATCTCCAGGCGTTCTTAGGCCTCATCAATTTCTATAATGTATTTTTACCGCACAAAGCAACTGTTGCTGAACCGTTACACCGGTTATTAGATAAAAAAGCATTGTGGGTGTGGGGTACGGGAAGAACAGGCATTCCGAAATGTTAAAAAACTGCTCACATCTGACTCTGTCCTCATGCAGTATAACGAGACTTTGCCGTTAGTTATAACCTGCGATGCATCGCCTTTTGGTGTGGGCGCCATTTTGAGCCACATGCTGCCTAATGGGAATGAAGCCCCTGTTGCATATTTTTCAAAGACTCTTTCAAAGCAGAGCGGAACTATGGACAAATTGATAAAGAAGCCCTCGCAATCGTCTCAGTTGTGAAAAAATTTCATGAATACGTGTATGGGAGGATCTTTACTATTGTAACTGACCACAAACCGTTGCTAGGGATAATAGCCAGGGACAAGCCAACCCCCTACATATTATCCCCTAGAATGACCCGATGGTCAGAATTCCTCGCTGCTAAAAATTATCGGCTGCAATATCGCCCGGGAAAAGCCATTCCCCACGCTGACGCATTGAGTCGGGCACCACTTCCAGAGGCTCTCGACGATCCGACACCAACGGCAACCACATTGCAAATCGAAGCACTCAAGTCGCCGCCCATGACTGCCCGAGACATCATGAGAGAAACCAAACGAGACCACACCCTAGCTCGAGTCCTAGGCTGGGTAGAACGTGGATGGCCATTGGACCAAGTATCAGATGACTTCGCACCATTCAAATCTCAACAGACTGAACTTTTCTCCCAAAGGGGCTGTGTCATCTGGGGCGATAGAGTCGTTGTCCCAGAACGATTCAGGAAGACGCTGCTGCAAATTTTGCACGAGGGCCACCCCGGCATCGTGCGAATGAAGGTGCTTGCACGAAGCTATGCATGGTGGCCGGGCATGGACCGGCAAATCGAGCAGTGGGTTAAAGCGTGTCCCAATTGCCAACAAGTCAGCAACGCCCCACCAAAAGCCATGCCTACTGAATGGGAGACACCACGTGGACCCTGGTCCAGAATCTACCTGGATTTTGTGGGGCCAACCAAGGGCCATACCTTCCTACTTATAGTCGATGCCTACTCCAATTGGCTTGAAATTCATCGTATGACGACTACGACCTCCGAGGCGGTTATCAAGATTCTAAACAGATTCTTTGCAACCCATGGATTGCCAGAGATCCTGGTGTCCGATAACGGGCCACAGTTTACTGCACTAATGTTCGAGCAGTACCTCGCTGACCGCGGCATCCGCCATGCGCTCACCTCGCCTGCGNCACTCCACGTAGCGTCACCGGCAGAACTCCCGCTGAACTACTGATGGGACGAAGACTCCGCTCCCACCTCGACCGTTTGCACCCTACTTACGAACCGGAAAAACCAATAGGATCCAGCGGCCGCTATCGCACCTTCCAGGTAGGAGACCCCATTTATGCACGAAACTTATCGGGCGACCCCTTATGGACAGAGGTGACAGTAGTACGTGTAACCGGCCCCAAATCCTACGTGGTGCAATGCCTTGACAATAAATTGTGGAAACGGCATATCGACCAATTGCAGTCACGACTTGCAACGGCCAGTTAACAGCTCCCCTATGACCAAACCAAAGGGGGGGAGGTACGGAAGAAGATGAAGTTCCAGGGAACCCGTTCGAAGGGAACGACGAATTAAGTGATACTCAGGAAACGGAGCAGGAAGGAGAAACGTTTGCACCTCAGGGAATTGCGGAAAATGTGGGCAATGACGAAGAAGTAAACTCTGAACAAGAGGCAGAACCACTGCCAAACAACGATCTACCTCAACAGGATTGCAATCAACCAATCCAACAAAAATCAAAGAGACTTAAAAGACAACCGTCCTATTTAAGGGACCATATAACTGCACCTGAATTAAGAAGCCAGGGGGAAGGGGTGTTGTGTGTGCAATATGGTTCATAAAGTATGAGCTTGAGGTAAAGTGAAGGGTTCTGGCCCTGCACTTCTGATTGGCTGTTAGGCGGCCAGACCAGATTGGCCAGTTCTGAGGAATCCGATTGGCCCTTAACAGAGAGTTCTTATTGGTTGCAAGAGCTAGTGTTCCTAGCTCGTTATTGGTTAAATCTTACAAGGGTTGCCTATATAAGGCAGAGTTCACTGTTGTTAAATTGAGAAGTCACTATGCAAATAAAGAGCTGAAGTTCACCGTTCAGAGGCTTGTCTCCATTTATTCTAATCCATGCTCAATACTTAACAGTTTCCACTGTCGATGTGCCTTCAGCCACGTGCTCTGTTTGGTGCTCTGTAGTGTTCAGTCAGCTCTGACGTCTCCGCATCCCATCCTCGTCGCCAGTTCTGCGCATGGGCGCAAAGAACGGAGATGAGGCAGTGAACAGTGAACTTCAACTCTTTATTAATCATTCTGAACAGAGCAAAAACCTAGGGCAGCAGCAGCCCTTTTATAGGGCAGGCTGCTGATCTAGTAACCAATGAGAAACGTGGAGTGTNACTTTATTTAAGCGTTTTATTAGTTCATAACAGTCCCTCTCATCTGAAACCCACAGATTCATACACATCCAATTCATTCTATCTCCAATCTATGATTGTATCCACAGATCAGAAAGGGATGTGACTCAGGGCCACGAATTGCACGCAGGAGGCATGAGTTCCTACCCTGTCCTATCTCAGCCAGGCTTAAATAATCTTTTTGTGAAATATCCTTTATTTCTGCTGAACATTTATCAAGGTTTAGTGGCATCTGCGCTCTGAGTAGACGGAGAAATCGCTCATCAACCGCCTGCCCCTTATTAACGTGACTTAGTTCAGAATACATTTACACAATGTTTTGAGTTTGATTTTCTCTTCGCAGAAGCAGCCTGGGATTAATGCTCTGTTCTTTTCTTCCCTGCTTGTGTTTTTTATATATTTGTGCATTTTCATCTCGTAAATATTTCATGAGGTTGTTTTGATTTTTGGTTGAATTAATCCAAGAGAAGTGATTAGTTCACGTTGTGGAGACAGATAACTGAAACAAAGCAATACATTGCCAGGTGAGTCAGAGAGCATTTTTTCCCCCCTAAGAATTGTGATGATCACACATCCTTGCCTCTATCTCTTATACCCTGGGCCAGTGGCTCTTCACTAATCCACCTGTTAGTTCTTTTCCTGCAAAACAAGTGTTCAGAAGTTTCCACAAATTCCTATTGGGAGAGAAGCCCAAGAAAGAGAGGTCCCAGACCTAAATCTTAGAATGTTTTTCCTCCGCTGTTTCAAGAATGATACATACACACGGAGAAGGCGGAGCTTCGTTTCGGCGATACAGCTGTGATCTCGGGGCTCTGAGATCGCAGCCGATATTTTCGCCCCTGGTCGGTCCCAAAGGACCTAAACCGTCCGGTAGAGACGGGGATTGCGAAGGGCACTGTCCTAGGATCCCAGAGATATCGCAAAATCTCTGGTTTGATCCAGGAGAAGCCCTTTTGCTGGCGGCGGAGAGGCAGCCTCCAAAGCTGCTGAAGCCGGGACAGCTCCGGAAAGAAAGTTGCTGGAGGGAGAGTGTGTCGGCTGGGTGAGAGATTTCTTTTGTATTGTAAATTCGCTGAGACTTGAAAGGACATCCTGAACAAAGAAGAAACCTGTGAGTTTTTTTTTTTTCTTGACTAAAACTGTTTGAGCGGCGCTTTTTAAAGTGATGTCAAATTGAGGCTTGGATTTTTTTTTCTCTACTTTTTTTCTGAGGACTTTAATGTGACTTTGCAGGTAACCGGATTGAATTTTCTCTTATATATATATTTATGCTCCTTTTGATTTTTTGATTTTCTTTGGGATAGAGGCTTCCTTTGGTGATTTTTTTTCTTTTTATTTTTGTATACACTATTCCTTTTTTCTGGCTGGTGGGGGGAAATAGCACTAAGAAACTTTGCAACACTGCCAACTAGAGGCTTGAAAATATTTTATTTGAATTGGAGAGAAGTCT
>BHEV01036161.1:0-26644 GCA_004319985.1 Emydocephalus ijimae
TTTGCTACAGGTGGCAACCCAGGCTTCAATTTGTTTGTCCATACCTGGCCACCAGGCGTAGCTCCTTGCCAATGCTTTCATTCGTACAATGCCCGGGTGTCCTTCATGTAGTAATTTTAGAACTTTCTTCTGTAGTTTCTCTGGAATGACCACTCGGTCTCCCCACAACATGCACCCTTTTTGGGAGAAAAGTTCTGTTTGTCTGTTCTTGAAAGGTTTAAANCAGCATGGGGGATGGTTTTCCCTGGTCGGTGTCTTAGCTGGTAGTCATAGGCAGCTAGGAACTCCGACCATCGTGTCATCCTTGGAGATAGGATGTGGAGAGTTGGTTTGTCCCCTGCCAAGATGCCAAGCAATGGCTTGTGATCTGTGATGATGGAAAAGGATCTTCCATACACGTATTTGTGGAACCTTTTAATCGCAGATACAATAGCGAGGGCTTCTTTATCTAAGTGACTATAGTTTCTCTCTGTTTTAGACAAAGTTCTTGAAAAGAATGCAATAGGTGCCTCTGTACCATTTGGTAGGACGTGGCTCAGGATGGCTCCTACCCCAAAAGGTGAGGCGTCACAAGTCACAGTCAATGGAAGTGTCTCGTTATATTGGATGAGCACTGCATCCGAAGTTAAAAGGTCTTTTACTTGTTGGAAAGCCTGCTCCTCCGGACGTCCCCAAAACCAGGAAGCCTTCTTGTTGAGGAGCCTATGCAGGGGTTCAGCAACTGTCGCCTTCTGGGGTAGGAAGATGTTATAAAAGTTAATGAGTTCCAGGAAGGCTTGGAGGTCTGTTTTGTTCTTTGGTCTTGGAGCATTTTTAATGGCAGCCAATTTCTTTTCAGTAGGGTGAATCCCTTGTTTGTCAAGAAGGTAACCAAGAAATTCAACCCTCTCAGTGCATAACTTTGAGGCCTGCGTCTTTGAACCTTTGTAGGACAGTTCTCAGGCGTTTCTCTAACTGACTTCTTGGGGTGGTCATCGAAATAAGGCACGACCCCTTTTATGCACTGTAACAACCTTTCCATCAAACTTTGAAAAATGCCCGGTGCTACGCTTACTCCGAACTGGAGTCTGTTACATTTGAAGGCACCACTGTGTGTAACTATGGTTAGGGCTTCTGCGGTTGCTGCATCTACTGGTAGCTGTTGATAAGCTTGGGCTAGGTCAAGCTTTGCGAATACCTTTCCGCCCCCGAGTGAGTGAAGGAGATGTTGGACTACGGGTACTGGATAGGCGCTCTGCTGTAACGCGTGGTTTAGGGTAGCCTTGTAATCCCCACAGATTCTCAAAGAACCATCAGGTTTTATGGGAGTTACAATTGGGGTTTCCCGTCGGGCGTGGTCAATGGGTTCTGTTAGGGATAACATTGTTTACCCTAACTGGTTTAGGTAAAATAATAAATATGTTATCATAGTTTATTAGTTAAAGTGTCTGCAACTTTAACTGTAGGAATGTAATTAAGGGAGTGGTTGTAAAAGCACTTTAAAAGAAGCAAAGCAACGGCAGCTTGCTCTCTCNGAACTCATAATGAAATAAACTATATTTTTGATAGCACAAGCGTATCTGTTATTTTTACTGTTAATAAACATACAAACATATCTCACACATTTATCTGTGTGCCTATCTGACTAATGCTGCACATTCTGTTTAGCTTGTCTCCTTAACCCTGGTTGGGGAACCCAGGCTTAACAGGTTCTAACACACCTTGTGCAATTAATTTGTCCAATTGCTCATCAATTTTTGGTTTGAGAGCAAAAGGGACTCGGCGTGGCTTTAGACGAAAGGGTGCGATATCGGGGCAGAGATTGAACGAGATGGGGGACCCTTTGTACTTGCCTAATTGTTCAGTGAAGACTTCTTGAAAGTCACGGACAAGGGCCGCCTCCCAGTCTTCGTCTACAGTCTGGTTGATGCCTGTCATTTCGATTCCTAATGGCGTGAACCACTGCAAACCCAATAAGCTGGGCCGGTCTCTGTCAATAATGGTGAGATGTAGTATTGTGGTGTGGTCCTTAAAAGAGACCTGGACATGACTGGAACCAGCAACCAGGATTCGATTGCCTTGGTTGTCCTTTAATATAAGTCTCTGAGTGCTGAGATCCTGGCGACGGATGTCAAGGATCAGCTGCTTGATGGTTTTCCAGGAGACCATGGATAGGGATGACCCGGAGTCCACTTCCATGATGCATGGCCAATTTTCAATGATGACCTTTACCCAGATTTCTTTTGCGTCCAAGGATGAAGCGTGGCCAATGGTGATGGTCTGATGTGCCTCTTCCTGTCTGGTTGCGCCAGTAAACATTCGGTTTCTGTTGTACTGGTTCCACTGGTTGTTTGGGCGGTCCCGGTTTGTTGGTGGAGTGCCTGATGCTTGTCAGAAGTTATTTTCTTTCCTCTTGGGGCTGGATCCTCTTTTGTTCCGGCACACTTGAGCAATGTGGCCCCTTTTATCACAGGAACGACAGATGGCGTCTAGGAACCTGCAGTCTGATCGTGGGTGGTTTCCCCCACATCCAGCGCATTGGAAATTGGATTTACGACCCCGCTGGTCTCGCTGCTCATGCTCTGACCTGAGTCTGTTGACTTTTTCTTCCTCATTATCCGATGAGGACTCGATGTCTTCATGGTGAGTGGATGCTGTGTGTCTTTCTGAGGGTATTGCTATGTCACTGATGGGTTGGCAGCTGGCCCCATTCATTCGACGCATTCGGGCTGCTGATTTGCGAGTAGCTTCCGCTGCAGTGGCATCTGCTATGGCATCTGTGAGGGTAATGTCTCCCTTTGCCATAATCTTGCTTTGGACAGTGGGGTCTCTTAGACCGAGGACAATCCGATCTCTCATGGCTTCTTCTAGATTTATGAAGCCACACAGTCCACCCAAATTTCTTAGATCAGCTACAAAATCCCCGATGTTCTCACCTTCGTGTTGGTCCCTCTGGTAAAATTCGTGTCTTCTAATAAGGGTAGGAGCATAATGAGCCCGAAGGATGGGAGCAAGGGTATCCCAGTCCAGCATTTTGACTTCAGCCGGTTTTGCAAGTACCTTTGCCATTCTGAAAACGGCGGGTCCGCAATGCGTTAGGAAAACCGCACGTTTTTTGCTTGATGTGGCATCCTTCAGATTATTTGATTCCAGGAACATTTGAAACCTGTCCATATACGAGTCCCAATCTTCGCATGCTGGATCAAACGGGGCAGGTGCTATAGCGCTGCTGGCCATTCTGCTGATATCTGTGCGCATTTAGCCATGTGCTCTGTCAATTCTGCGAGTGCTCAGTTAGCTCTATCGTCTCTGCATCCCATCCTCATCGCCAGTGCAATATCTTGGAGGATGGGCGCAATAACGGAGACGAGACATCGGATAGTAACTTCAACTCTTTATTAGTGACTTCAGAACAGAGCAATGAGCCTGGCAGCAGCAGCTCCTTTTATAGAGCTGGCTGCTGCCAAAGCGTCCAATGACAATGATTCAAGCTTGCCGCGCTTGGAGCATCCAATCACGGCAGCCCGTTAACTAGCCAATCGGATCAGTCTGGCGTGACCAATCATGGCCCGCTGTTGATGGACCAATCAGGATTGCAGGATTACGAGCCTGCTGTTGATGGGCCAATTAGGCTTGCAGGATTACGAGCCTGCTAGTTCGTAACACCTGTCCTCTATACAGTGTCACTGTCCACAAAGCAACAGAGCACTGTGTGCTGTCTACAGGATGTGGGCAAAAAAGTCAAGATGGTGCCAGCAATTGTGTAATTGAACCTCCCCCAGTTTTTATGTGCATCAAACACATAGAGGACGTATAAAACAGGCAAAGCTTCAAATGTACTATCACAGCTGCCATCTTGAGGTGTGTGGGGTTTTTTTTATAAAAAAAAAAGAATTGGTTTAATGTCAAGGCTCCGACTAATGAATCCAAGCAGGTCAGAACCCTGGGACTTCTTTATTGAGTTCATCATATCAGCAGAGCTTCCATGGAAAACCAAATCTAAATCTTTCCCACTGTTTCAGTATAATTAAATTATGGAGTAACTCCATCCCTACTGATCACAAGTCACGTTGGAGAGCCTGCCAATTGGGTAAATTGGGTAAATTGATGGGCTCTCCAGACACTCCTTCTCCACCTTATCCATTGCCAGTAGAGATGGCCTTGATTCTCGTGAGAAAGCTCTTTGTTGTGTCTCGTAAAACATTCCAACCTCCTTCCCCTCCCCCCCTTCCCTTTCTGTGTGGCAACTGAGGAACAGAAAAATGGCTGCAGCCACGTTTGGTTCGAAGTTGACACATATCCTGTGGCTACCTTGGGGCACTGCATACTTCATTTCCTTGGCATTCTGTGAGCCTCAGTGATTGAGATTTCTTTCATCTGAGAAATGCGGTCTCCCCTTCTTTTTTACCCTGTTATTTCTTCAGTTGAAATCTCCTAGTCTTCATAACTTTTCTTTCGCATTGGGCAGATGGCTTGCCACCCACCTCACCTCCCAGTTCATCTTTTATCAAACTAAGTCTGGAGAGAAGCCTTCTAATACTGTTGTGCTGGGCTGGAAGTTAGCAATCATGCAGTACTCCAAGACTCTATTGAAATTTAATCCTCCAGTATTAGGATCTCTTTATCACACACAAACACACATCAAGTCCAAAATAGCTCCAATAACCTAGGGTGGATGCATCGGTAATTATGATGGTAATTTACTGTTGTGTAAAAACAGTAATTATTTTTCCTGGTATTTTCAGGTGCAACCTTCTTTTCCTCTCCCACAACTACAGATATGGAAGCAAGGCTAAAGAAAAGAAAATATATTCCTATTCATTGAAAACCAGTAGTTTAACTAGTAGTCAGTCCATAGAGATCTAGGTTATCTGAGTGTCAAGTAGTAAGTCCCCAGAATGAACAATCCATGTTACCCTAGTGCAACCATCACAAAACAATTTGTTATCAAATTACTCTCTTTAAAATAGTGTTTATCAGCAACCACACAATAGGGAGCAAAATATAGATGAAATGTTGCTGGTGTTAGAGAGGAAGATTTATATTTCAAAAGCAAGAACACACCAAGAGACAATTGATAGGCTCATTCAAAATACAGACTCTGGGAAATAGCTGTAAAGCAAGTGGACAAGGCTTTGAAGACATCCAAACTAAAACAGCTATCTTAACACTCTTGCTTACTTACTGTCTCTAGAAATTCTAACATTCAGTTGCACTCACACTTCCACCCTGGAGATGTTTTCTTTCAGGTTCCAGTCCATGTTGCTCTTTGCCTAGGGAAGATTCAGCAACAAAAGCCTCTATCAAGCTCTTTCTTAAAGAGGGGCCTGCGGTGCTCATTGAGTTTGATTGTTATCTTGCAGCTTTTTCGTTATCCAAACTAGGTTTCCTTGACCAGAGTGATGATGTTGCTTAGTTTGGGTAATGAAACATCTGCAAGAAAACAAGTAAGCTCAGAGAGCCCCAAGCACCCCTCATTTCAACCCTGAGCTTCAAATATTCTCCTTCTTAGTTACTGAAATTAGTTACTTCTTAGTTCCTGGTCCTTCTTAGTTACTGAACGTCAAAGGGCGAAATGGTGTTCTTCAGGAATAAATGGACTTCTTTGCCAGAGGCAAAAGATGTTTGGGTACATGTATATATGGGGAGGAATGGGGAGTGACATAGCTCTAAAAGCTAGCCTATAACCTATTGGTTATAGTAAACAATTTTAATCTTAGGCCATGAAGAAAATATGCCCTTCCTCCTCCTCCTCCTCCTCCCCTCAGCAGTTACTAACAGTTCAAAAAAAAATAAGCTGTCTATTTCAGCTGCCCATGCGATCTCAATGAATGTGTTGTGTTTTCCTTGGGAGCAGGTGCGTGTTATGGGAACAGCCAATATGTATTTCTGCTGTTTTCAGTATTATGCTGTTTGTGAGCACTACAGATATGTTAGAGATCATCTGTTTGCTATTAGAGTCTCTCTTTTTTTTTCCTGGCCTGGCTACTGATGCTGTCTTTTTATACAGTCAGAAGTTTTGAAAAGTATGTTTGACTATTGTCTTAATTGCTTAGGATGAGAATTTTCATATATTTATAACTTTATGATATATTATCTTGGTTTTCAGGATGGGGGGGGGCGTGTAAGTTGGCTGGTAAATAGTTTGAAAGTGGCGATCCTCTTCCTGTTTTTCTGACCTTATACTTTTTTAAAAAATCATAAAACCAAGGGAGAAAAGAACTTGTTTCAAGGTACCATTGATTCCTACAACAAAGAACTTGAAACATTTTGAATTAGCTCTGTTGGAACACCCAATGCAGTTCATCTTTGATTCTGTTTGAACAAAACCTGACTCAGAATGTTTTGACTAGGGTGGTATTGTTCCAAATGGGAACCAAGCCATTTCCCCCCATTTCATGTACACCCTTATGTAGTTTTAGATTAATATAATGAGATTTTAGATGAGTAATTGGAAGGTTTGCAGCATGGTAGGTAAAAATTAGTCCAAGACATTATTATTGTTAATTGAAAGTTTTTCAATATTAATGCATTTGGTGTCATTGGGAAACCTTTAGGGCAAAACTAGTCAGTTCTGTATTCAAGAAAAATTCACTGCTCTACTCACTTGGCCATGTAACAAAATTGAAGGATTATGATAGCATCTTTCTTTTCTTTTCTTTTTTCTGGACTGTGTGGATTCCTCCCCATTTGATAATTCAATTATGTTAGTAAACATTTACATTATTATAAATATACTGAGCTGTAGTGGCACAGTGGTTAGAATGCAGTACTGCAGACTAACTCTGCCCAAAGCCAGGAGTTTGATCCTGACCAACTCAAGATTGATTCAGCCTTCCAATCTTCCAAAATCAATAAAATGAGGAGCCAGATTGTTGGGGGCAATATGCTGACTTTGTAATTCACTTAGCACTGTAAAGCACTGTAAAGCAGTATGTAAGTTTAAATGCTACTGCTATTTTTTTGTTTGACTCTTAATATTATTTCTTGGAGCTGTTATTGATTACCATTCTTTGAAAAAATAATAGTGCAAATTGGCTATATTTTTGCCTATTGCCTTGCCATCCTAGCTTATTGTCCAATTATTTCCAGTGTGTGGTATTTTTTTGCACTGGGTATTATGAAAAACTTCATTAAGGGATCAAGTCATTTGCCAGATTCCTTCATTTTTAAATCATTTTACCAATTATTTTTCCTCAGGTTGTGACAGCATCTGGCCAAACCTATCTGGAATTAGGGACTCATTACCTTGTTAGTGCTGGGATGGGGATCACAAGGGGATTCCAGAGCATTGAAGAGATTGGGGTAGGGAGGTGAGAAAAAATCCCTGAAGAAAATGATTGCAAGATGTTTTTTATTGTTGTTCCAGAAATGCAGAAATAGGTCAGCAAAGTCACCAGGCATCTAATATGACTTCAAGGAGCCTTTTTAAAAAATGCTGGTAACTGCTGTTAGACTGACATTTTGGAATCAGCAAGGTGAAGGTTTTTCTATTATAGAAAAGAATGATGGCAAAAAGCTGGAGTTATTTCCCCTTTCAGTCCAGGAATAAAGCCAACATTTTAAAAATAACTTTCCAATTGTACATTTCTAGAGTATAATGGAGCCATGAACTTCTACAGAATGCAAACAAAAAGTAGGTTATTATTTTTCAATGAAGTGCACAAGACACAGAAGAGACTTGTTTCCAGGCATCAACAATACAAATATAAATCTTTTTAATTCTGCAAATTTTCAGGCTTCTACAATATGACCACTACCACTACTACTGCTGCTACTACTGCTTGTTGTTGTTGATATGGTTGATTCAATAGTCATCCAGATGTTTAAACTAGACTTGGCATTTTAATCCACTTATAATGTCCCTTCCCCTAGATCTGAAGATAGGCCGATGTTGTTTGATGGTATTAAAGGTATCATTGTTGAATGTAAACTATTCCAAGTAAAGCTGCCTTTTGCAATTTGTCAATGCTGATGTGTTCAAGTGATGCTCCAGATGTTTTGGGATTACACTCAAGGCACCTATTACTATTGATGTTATCTTTGCTTTCTTTTGCCACAGTCATTCCGTTTTCAGTTTTTATGGTTTCTCCAGTTCTTTCTCTTCTATTCAGCTGTCTCCAGGCAGACATCCACAATCCAGTCTTTTCTGTCTTTTTTATTGACAATAGTTAAATGTGGGGATTATGTGGCAGGTGTTTTTGTGTGTTTGAATTCTAAAGTCCCAGAGCACTTTAGATTCTTTATTTTCTATTTGTCTATTTTGTGATCCCACCAGTTTATGCTTTGTTGTTATTTAAAGCTGTACTTTTTTATATATAAAATTGAGATGAAACAATATGTTCTACAATTCTCTATACACAGCATTAAAAGAACATTACATATAAACCAAATACAAATATATCAGTAACAATTGCATAAAATAAAGCTTGAGCAATTGCCCATGGGCTGAAATGTTTATGTCTTTAAGGCCTGTTTTAATCAATTACTGTCTGTTTAGGGAATAATTGTTGGCTTGTGCTATCAAGTGTTGGACCACATGTGCTGAGATTTTGATTGCTTTTTCCAATATACTCACCCAGCTAATCTCATTTTTCTCATACGTGGTTTAAGTTTCAATTACTTGGAATGGCACCAGACAGCTACGTTAAATGTCCAGAAGATAGCAAAAACTGCCTCTCTGGACATCTTGTTCTGCATCAGTAACAAAAATGCAGAATGATGTATAGAATAAAAACACTTGATTCAATCACCTTTCATCTTGCCAAACAGTTTACAGGTACAGTGCCCTATCCCTGTTATTTGTCAACTGGACTATTCCTGAGTGCAAGTCTTGCATATTTCTCTGAAAGAAATAGCCCAGAAGATAGTGCACAGGTATGACGAAGGATTATGGGTGAAGCAGGCGAAGGGAATCAAATCCATTCTCAACTCATGTTGCAATGGAAGGACAGTCTTGATGGCAAGTGGTATGTACAGTATGGATGCATTATTTATCAATCATCCATCTCCTTCATAGAGGAACTCTATGGCTGGCAGTATACAGAAGTAACCAAAATTGTAACTCCCCATTCCCATCCTTACGATCAAAGGAATAAAAGCAATTTTAAAAAGTATGGACATACAAATCTCTTGTCAGCGGGACTAGCGGAAACCTCATCGTAAACATATTGGTTATAGAACCCACAACATACTCTGACAGAACATAGTTTTCTTGCCTTGTTTAAATCACCTTCTGCACACAACAGGACTATGATTTCTCAGAGTACCAATCCTGTGTTTTTTTAAATACAAATCTAGCACCTGTCAAAAGAGGATTAAGTTTATGTGGGAAAAGGTGACTTTGGAAGATCTCATGAACACCTTGGAAAGGGCTGATTAGGCATTTCCTAGACAAATGCTTCAGAGGAAGCCATGAGCCCAGTATATGTGATGACCCAGGGTGGGATACAAAAACAACAAAGTCACAAAAACAGGTGAAGTCCCTTTAATTCCTTCAACTTGGCTTGAAAGGTCCAATTATCATTGACTGGAGAAAAAACTCCCCCACAAACAGTTGCGAAAAGGAAGAACTTCCGTTCAAACTCAAAATACATATAAATTATAAATAGAAAAAGAAAACAATACAAACCACACTGAAGAATTAATAAGACAAGGCAGGATAAGGGCTTGAAGACGTCCACAGATACTGAAATACACACACTGGGAAAGACACCAGAACTCAGATAAGAACTGAGAGACTAGAAATATTTTCACGCTTTGCTTCCAGCACTGGCCCATGTGCAGTTTGTCCTTTTAAACAGTCCTCACAACTGCAGCCCATGAAGGGGATCAAGGTCCTTTCCTCCCCCATAGACCAAGTGTTGTGACTCGGAGGTTTGAACCTGCTCTGTCAGAAGACATAGGCTCGAGTGATGAGGAAGATCTGGCACTAAGGTTTGAGCCTGCGTTGTTGAGTGACACAGACGGGAGTCAGGAGGAAGAGGAGGACTTGGCTCTAAGGTTTGAGCCTGCTTTGCTGGAAGTTTCGGAATCATCTTCCTCCCCGGAATCTTCCTCCCTGATTGTGCCTCAGGTGTTGGCAGATAATCAGGAGAGTGTGCCAGAGTCATTAGCTGAAGATCAAGCCGAGAAGTGCTGGTCTGATGCAAGGCAAAGATGCAGGCAGAAACGTGACATACAACGTAAAAGGAAATGTCAAATCAGGGACTGAGAAAAGAGACTGACACGCCCCTTAGGGAATATAAGGGGGCGTGTTAGCTCTGAATCCCTGTTCCGGTCAACTTGTTTATTTGAGTTAGCAGTTTGGACAAATTATCTGTGTAGTATTCGCCTCTGATTTATGGTTCTGCTCGTTATCGGACTTGGCAGGCAGCTTCTGGAAAACTGCCAAGGAAGGTTCAGCCAAAGGAAGTTAACTCTGTCGTTCCTGTTCCTGTCTGTTTGTGTATTTTCCTTTGGAAATTTGGACTCTCACCTGGTGGCTACAGGTAAGACAGAAGACCAAGCCATTCACATTTCTCCTTCATCCGCTCCTCTCTGCATGCCTTAGGATGAAGAGGGGATGGGCCTGGGTCTTCCTCTGAATGCCCAGCCGACCTGTGCCCTTCCCCAGTTTCCTCTACAACCTCCAGAGCCACACTCCCACTCCCTGTCAGCTGTACCTCCTCTCCCTCGGAGTCAGATTCTAACAGGTGCATGACAGTACAAACCAAAATAGCAATGATGTACATGTATGTAACAGCCTAAGTGCTAGTAGGAGCTGGCCAGATCTTATCCTTTGGCTGAGACATTAACCATGTTGTTAATGAACCTTGCTAGATTAAGAACAGGGAAATGGTTTATTTATTGCATATTTATTAGATTTTCAAGTGATTTGGAATCCCACCAACTGAGCCTGACCTGAGTCTTGAGGAGTCAAAACAAAGTTGTGAACCAGAAAAAAAAGGGAACCTCTGTGGACCTGTCGTCTTCATGAAGCAACAGACTTATTTTTTTCCAGTAAATCTATTCATAATTTGGTTAGCAAGCATAAAATGGAATCTAAATTAGGTAGAAGGAAATAATTGGCTTTGAAGAAAACATTGGAGAAAATTCCAGAGTAGAGGGATAAGAAAACTGGACTTGAAGTCTAGCTTCAGACATTTCTAATTATCAAAGGCCAGTCTCTTCAAATCCCTTGTTATTAATGTGTTGACTTTTTTTGAAATTTTGAATTCTGCCCTTGAGGGTACCGTCCTTAATCCATGTCCAGTAACCAATAGTCAGGGTAAATATTTCTTTTCCTGACATAAGCATTAATTGGCCCCAAATTCATCATTTTAAGGAGAGCTTGCAGAAGAAATCTTTGGGCCTTATTATATATGCCCCTCCCACAAAAAATGGGATCTACAAATCTGGTAGCAATCATACAGAATCTCTCCTTCCAAAATACTAGCTGATGTTTTTGAAGCTGTGGCACAAAAAACTATAAACTACTGAAACTCTTGTCATAACCTTTAACTGGCAAAATGATGCATCATAGGGCAACATTTTTTTTTGAACCAAGGTAGCAATCTATACCTAATTTATAGTTCAAAATCTGGGCTATGACTCCAAGGGAATGAAATTTGGGGAAGTTGTGGCGGTCTCAGTGCTTCTGGCTGTTGCTGCACTATGGGGCTGCTGCTAAGATAACGTGATCTTCATTTTCAATGTTATGACAGTTTCCCAGCCAGTCTTGCCATTCCTCACTCAATCCTCCACCTAGCAGCAGCCATTTATATGCCAAAAGGAAAGGAAGGGAAGGGAAAGGAAGGAAAGGAAAGGAAAGGAAAGGAAAGGAAAGGAAAGGAAAGGAAAGGAAAGGAAAGGAAAGGAAAGGAAAGGAAAGGAAAGGTAGAAGGGAGGGGGGAAGCAAGGATGGGCAGAAGAAAAAGAGGAAGGAAGGAAGGAAGGAAGGAAGGAAGGAAGGAAGGAAGGAAGGAAGGAAGGAAGGAAGGAAGGAAGGAAGGAAAGGAAAGGAAAGGAAAGGAAAGGAAAGGAAAGGAAAGGAAAGGTAGAAGGGAGGGGGGAAGCAAGGATGGGCAGAAGAAAAAGAGGAAGGAAGGAAGGAAGGAAGGAAGGAAGGAAGGAAGGAAGGAAGGAAGGAAGGAAGGAAGGAAGGAAGGAAGGAAGGAAGGAAGGAAAGAAAGAGAGAGAGAGAGAGAGAGAGAGAGAAAGAAAGAAAGAAAGAAAGAAAGAAAGAAAGAAAGAAAGAAAGAAAGAAAGAAAGAAAGAAAGAAAGGAAAATAGTGAGGAAGAGAGGGAGGTCAGGAAGAAAACTCAATGGGGAGGCTACTAGGAAGTCAGAAATCATTCCTGCTCTCATTGGTTTTTTGCCCACCCACGGTCATTCCTTCTTTGTTTAGGTAAGGAAATATTTCTGAAATGATGGCCCAATAGTCCATAATAGTGTTGATATATTTAAAAGAAATAATAGACTTGCTGAGTGTTAGTTCTGATAAGTTGAGGTCCTATTGGTGGGGAGTCCTCCAAGAAAGTGATGCTCAATTGATTTTAAGAGCAGAGTCTTCAATCAGATGAGATTAATATTGATTTCTGATGAATTTTTTAGCTGTTCTGTTACCAACAGAGAATTCTACATCTTTTTCCTGAGATCATACTTTTCTTACTCTTGTAATTTGTGACTCACTTAGCTACTGCCCCCTAATATTTAATTTTATTTAATACCAGCTCACAGTTGTGTAGTGATGTCACCTTGCAATTCATCTGTCTAGCTGGCTTAGTCTTTTTAGTCTTTCCCTTTGATAATTTTGACCTGCGCTACAGCAATACAGCTTTTTAATGCCCATCATAATATGAAATGCATGTATCAGTGACAGTTTTTGGTGGTTCCAATACTCAACATCAGGGGTGGGATTCAAATTTGTTAACAACCAGTTCTGTGGGCGTGGCTTAGTTGATGGGCATGGCTTGGTGGTCATGTTATTGGCTGGGCGTGGCCAAATTCAATATCAATCACATCAAAGCACGTATCTCCTTGCCTGGCCTCTCATGACTGTGGGGATGCTGCAACAGTCGTAAGTGTGAAAAAATGATCATAAGTCACTTTTTTCAATGCCATTGTAACTTTGAATGGCCACTCCACACCAGCAAAGGAGGGGGGAAAAAACTCCAGAGAAGTTCCTGAGACAGGAAGTCTAGTCCTGCCAAGAATGTAATTAGGGTTAACAGAGAGGCAGTTTCTATAAGCAACACCAGAATGTTTCCTTCCTGCTTTCCTTACAGAATTAGGCCAGTAATTTCTTCTAACAACCGGTTCTCCAAACTGCTTACAATGTTAACAACCAGTTCTAGCGAATAGGTGTGAACTGGTAGAATCCCACCCCTGTTCAACATCACAAAAATTTATAATATTGAGACAATATAACCTCTACTTACACATATATACAGGTTTAACATAGCATATTCAATTTAGTGCTATCATTCTAATTCCTTGCATACTATTAGGTTGCTGTGAAAAACTGCAATGGCAAAAGTTTGTCTTTTTTTTTTCCCCAGATCCAATTCAAAACAGTCTACTTTGCATAACCCGTAAAGAATTTCTTCAGTCTGCCTTCTTGACAAGTGCAAGGGGGTAAGATACACAGTCATCACCCATGATGTCTCTCTTCCTATGCTATTTTAACTTGTGTCAGAAGTTGTTGACTTAGGGCACAAAAACTGTTACCCTCTTCCTAGAAATTGGAAAGTAACACTTGCCCAGATCCAGCACTATTTTTCTTGTAAACATTCAAAGTAACACAATATATAAAATATCACACTTAGCTACAAAAGAAAGCAAGAATTATATGTTTTAAATACTGTCTCACACACAAATATATTGATTTATACAATTCCTCCCTATATAATTTTGCTTACTATTTTTTTTTTTGCAGGATGTTACTAAATACTGTTGCGTTCCTTCCTTTGCACAATATAAATGCCAATAAATGCCAAACAGCTCCCACCCCCTTTTTAATAAGATGCAGAAAATGAGCCAGCCATATTTTATTTATTAATCAAATTTATTTATAATAAGCTCTTGCTGTGACTGACACTGCTACAATGGCAATTGGTTACAAACTAATTGCAGAGAAGACTGTGAAAATAGGATGATGGGAAACATGCCTTCCATAGTTAATCAACCATCCAGAAATGGCAGTCAGCTGCTCCACTGTATGGTTTGGGAACTGAAACCCTGATTTCTTTTTTTTTTTTAAATAAAGTTTTATTTGGGTTTTCGCACATACAAGTAAAACATCTTTTTTGAAAATAGCATAGTCCCGGGTTGAACTTCTTTATACAGACACAAAATTCAATTTCATGCTCCTTTTTGTATTCTATTCCATATCTTATACTATTTTACATTTTCTATATAGATTTTCCCCTCTTTTAATTTTCTCAATTTTATTTTGATTATCTCATCTCAATTCAAATCATTATATTTATACTTTTGTCTGTTCTGTTTCAATTTCATATTATCTTTTCTCATTAAACAAATTTTCTCCTCTAGTTACTAATTGGAGTATGACACCTTTATATCTTTTAATTACATCCATTCAACTCTTATTTAAACTTCAATATATACCTTAAGTTTATGACCTTCAATATAATACATAATACATAACTTCCAATCAAATTCTGCTTGGTACATTCTTATAATACACACTATATTCTTTAAAAAAGAAAAAGAAAGATTGTAAATATATGTAATTATAAACCCTCAATCCATTCCAGTTCAGTTCTATCATTAATAATCATTAAAACCATAACATCTTCAACACTTCTTTTCAATTAAATATCATACTTCCTTAAAAACACATATAATCTCCATAATTAATTTTTCCCTTATTTCTCTTCACATGTTTTATAAATAATTAAATATACCTTTTGTTACATTTATTTATTGACAAGCATTCCACTGAATTACGATAGCTATTTTATCAGACATTTTAATCATACATTGTTTCATATTTTCTAAAATTATTTCTGCTTCTAACCATACTATCTTATGTACCTTTGCAGAATCCCTTTTTCCATTAAGTTTTCACCCATTATCTGTAAATAGGCCCTGTTTCTCTATATTTTGCTTCTGTCCTTTATAACTTTTTTTCCTTTCTTTCTTCCCTCTCATCTTCTCCCTCCCCTTTTCTCCCCTTGTCTCTCTAGTTCTAATTCTCTCTTCTGCAGTTCCCTCTTCTGTTGCTTTCTGATTTTATACTTATTTTTCACTCTATTTTTTTTGGAGTTGTTTTTTCCAATCTTAAACTTTCCATTCTCTTTCCCCCCCTTTCCTTTTTTCCCCCATCTAAGATTACTTGTTCATTAAAGATGGTTTCTTCTTTGTCGCAATCTTTTTGTTCTTCAGGCCTTTCTTGTTGTTTCTCATAATTCCAAATCTCCATTTCTAAAAACTGAAATACGAAGCCAAAAGAACCTCTCCCTTCTTGTGCATCTTCTTTGTACTTTTTAAGTTCCATTTTCAGTTCTTCTAAAAGTGGAGCCATTTTAAACAGTTTTAAACAACCACCCGATTGATTTTAGTCATTCAAAACAATAACCAAGAATCCAGAAATCATCAAGTAATCCAGATAGTCCCGAGTTATATCTTCTTATTTCTTTTTCGACTTTCTCTTCCTGGGGTTTTTGTTGCGATATTTCAGTTAGAATGTATCTTTTGGAAGTCTTGTTGAGATTTTGCTGTAAGTTCTTTTTTAATTCCAGGCAGTCTCCTCCCTTCCAGATCCTACCCTTTTATTCTTTTTCTCTCCTTTCCTGTTTTCAAAAGCTTTTAATTATCCAGAAATCTTTATTATCCCTTTGACTTTTTATTTTCAGCATTAAATGCCTATTGATGTCAAAGTGGATTTTTTTCCAATTTCTTGCTTAAGTCTCTTAGCTGTCAGTATACGAAAAGGAGAAAACCAAATCTTTCCCTTTTCTCTCTCCTTCGCAGCTTAAAAATCTTCTTAGGGAACAATGTTATTGTTTTTTAACAGTTTCAATTTCGGGATACCTTATTTGTTGCTTTTGCTGTTTGACCTGGTCAACCAAAACTTTCTCTGCTTATCTTCCTCCTGCACATTCTTTTCCGGTCGAGTTCTTCTTTGTGGTGGCCATTTCTGAGCACCGCTGCAACTGCCTTCGGGAAAAGGAGTAATGGCCAGCTGGGGAGGAGAGATGCAGCTCTCTTCAACCCTGCTGGCAGTCTCCCCCGTCTTCACCACCTCTACAGGGTGGCTTAGCCCTGAATCCAGCCAGCTCGGGGCGCTCCAGCGGCGAGCATGGATCAAAGCCTCGCAGAGACGAGGTTTCGGTCTGTGGCTGAAGGAGCTCAAACCGGAAGTCCTGAAATCCTGATTTCTGTTCATTTCATAAATGTAATGAAAATTCATTTCATTAAATATGCTGTCATTTTAACAAATCAAGGATTGTAATTATTTCAGAATATGCTCATTTTGTTCAAAAAGCATACTACATGCTTTCTGTTTACACATGTTGTACACTTCCTTTTAGATGCCTCTTTATGCTGTGAGTTTTGCATCCTGGATGGTGTCTGCACATATGACTTTTGTTCTTCTTCTCCAATACATAGACTACTTTCACATAGAGAGTGTGTGTATTTCTAAGCCAGGATGGGCTTGTAAGAGTGCTATGATTTGTATCCTCTGATATAAAATATAAAAGGGGACCATCAGTTTTGGAACAGTAATTCATTCTGCTGCCAAGATAATAAAATGTGGAATCTCCTTTGAGAGAAACTGAGTACCTGGTCATTATTCAGAACAACCATATCTTGGGAGCAATACAGAAATGATGTCTAACCCCAGACTTACTACTGTTTCCTAGTGCCATTCTGATCCTACCTAAATGGATAGTGAGAAAAGCAGTGTGTTGCTTAACGCAAGCATCATAGAGTTCTGAAGTGTAAAGCAGGAAGTGGCAATGTTAATATATGATAATGTATCTATTGGATACATGTGTAGTGGAACCAGGTATTTTGTCATAGCGAGCAACTGCTAAGTGGCAGCTCCAATGCTCTCAGTGGAAACATCTTTGCTGCAGCTATGCTCTCAACCTTCTTTTCATTGTTTCCCAAACAGCTTGAAGAGATGGAGGGTTGTGTATCTGATCACAGAAGTGAATAAGAATTTTCCTTTCCCACGCATATGTCAACATAATCCTTATTTTCTGCCTTCTTTTTTAGACAAGGACAGGCAGGATATTCAGAACAAATAAAATGAAGTAATTGTTGACATAATGTGTATTTGTGGAGGAATTGCTGCACGCTGATAATCAACTGCTTCATAAACTTTAAAATGAATGGAGAGCAGGTTTATCAGTGACCATGAGAGAGTATGATAGATTAGGACCTCTGATTGCTTGAGAAAGGAGCAAACTATGTCGGCATCCTCCTCCTCCTCCTCGTCATCCTCATCATCATCACACCCTGATTCAAAGCTTTATCAAGACACAGTCTGTACTGCCTGGACCTTTGATCTAGCATGACTGTTCTCCTATTTAGGAGATGCCAGCACAAGGTTTCAGTGACCAAGCTGTCATTCTGTTCTCTTGAAATTCTCTTGGCATTTTGTTAGTCATGGTGATTACTTGATTGTTGGCTCAGTAACACCCTACATTGGCTCTTAAAATATCCAGCAAGCTCTCTAAAGTGCTTTCATGGAACAAGCTTTGCTCTGGACACTTGTGTTTTCTTCTTGTTCTTTTTCACTGTCACAATAGCTCTATTATTCTCTTGCTGTGGTTTGTGCAGTTTAATTTAGACTTGTGCCTTCTTTTGTTTCATTCTCAGTAATTCAAAAGCACGTGATTCACTGCATGTATTTTCTCATTTTCTTCCCCCCCCACCCCACTTATTAACTCTTTTCTTGTATCAATATCCATGTACAATATCAACCATCACAGTTTCTAAAATGTACCCTGCTTCACTTTCTTCCTTCTCATTGCTGACACAGGGTTGAGCATATTGCTGTCAGTCTACAGTGTTTCTACCTATCATCAGCCCAGCAGCATCACTGCTCATTAAAGTTTATGAACAATAAATATCTCATTACTAGCTGTTTTCCTTTTCATGTTGCCTCCTTCGGTTACAAATGCTGAGGAAATTAGTATCTTTCCTCCTTGATTGTTACACAGAAACAATATGGACTTGTATTCTTGAACACTGTTAATTTCTGCTGCCTGGGGAAACTTTAAATGGCAAAATTGATAGCAAGTAACACTATGATTCTTTGAAAAATTGTGAAGTTCATCACACTGTTTACAGCTATTGCTGTATCCTAGGAGAAAGATCTTTATATACATATATCTTTGCTTGCAGCAGCAATCAGTAGTCTATATAATTTCAATGGTCTATATAATCTTCTGAAACTCTTCCATTACAAATTCAGTTATCTTCAAAATAGCTCTCTACAACATTATTTATTTTCACTCTTGCATTAATGCACAAAAATCTTTCCTTTTAGTCATTACATACTGTCAAATATGATTCCCAAATTCAACATTACATATTTTATGGGATGTCACATCACAATTCAAACATGTCACACATTTTGCCTTTTCTAATCATTGTTGATCCAGCTGTTCCAGAACAGAAAACATAATAAATAAATATGAAATAATTAATATGAAATAATTAATAACACAAGCAATAAAACAGATCTTTATAATTTCTCATTTATTGACTATTCTTAAATACAGAATTTTTAATATAAATGGTCTTCTTCACTATATCCAGCCCACTCTTTTAGAGAAACCGATAGCAGCTCCTTTTTTGCATAGGCCTATGTTCTATGCTGGACATCATCTTTGAAGCCCTCCATGGCATGGGATTGGATTATTTGAGGGACTTCCTCTCTCCAATTGACAAGGTGACGGGCAATTATTATTCTACTTTGCTGTGGCCTGATCAGACTCCCTGGTGTATACAGTTCTAAAAGGAGAATGACAATATGGAGCAAGGAGACCCACCCAGATGGTAGTAGAATTCAGAAATGAAGCTCTATGAGAGACAGGATATGCTTAGTCTTTAGAAATGGCGACCAAAGTGAAATATGATTGAATTCTTCCAATAGCTGATGAAGAATATGTTACAGAGAGAAAGGTGGGAACATATTATCGATTGCCCCAAGGGACATAACTAGAAACAACTGTTAAAATTTTAAGAAAGCAGATTCAAACTAGAATCGGGAGGAACTTCCATATATGTAAGCTATCATCCAATGGAAGAAGACGTCAATGATATGAGGATTTATCTGTTAATAGAGAATGAAGGTGAGGAGTAGAATTGCCTTGGAAAACTAATCTGAATATCTTATTTCTCTGAACATTCATCTTTAATTTGTTTTCTTCTGTGCTGTATTATTTTAAGTCCTATGTCTTGATTAGAATATTTCATTTGATTTGGGTAACTATATAACTAAGGATAGCCAAACGTTTTGTGGCTGGAGATCACTCTTGTTTTTATTAGTAGGTTTCCAAAAGCTGCATGGAACATTTCAGCAACATGCATCAGCAGGGATGACATTTTCAGCTGTTGAGAAGATTCTAAAATCAAAATATGTGCATTAAATCTATTCATTTCTTTTAGCCATTCCATTTTTTTTAATTGCTCTACCAAATGTCAGCAATCTTGCTGAATTTTGATGATGCAAAGTAGCCACAAAAATAGAAGTGGAGAGACCCAGACTGTATATGGACAGCCTTTAATGTAAACCATCTCCATTTTTCAAGTTAAAGAAAGTATATAAATTCTTTAATAAATATTTTGTGGTGATGTTTGTGTCGCTTTCCACAATATTATTTCTTGGTTTCAGTCAAATGCAGAGCATTTTAGCGTCTTCATTTTCCTTTATTTATTTATTGCTACTTTGCCATGTCTTTGTTTTTAATCAGTCGGTGCAATCTTCTTGTAACAGCTAACAAGATGGTCCAGTATTTCTTCAGCTTCTTTGCAGAGGCAGCATTTGCTATTTTTTCGATTCTGGCTTTGTAGGCATTTGTTTTTAAAGCTTGGTCTTGTGCAATCAAAATTAGCCCTTCTATCTCTTTTTTCAATTCCTGCTCTTAGCTATTGTCAGGGCTTGTTGTTATCTGCTTTGCCTGCTAGATTTTATTGTGTGTATTGGTCATCCCCAGGTCTCTTTTCTATACTTCATTTGATCTTGTAGGCCAGTTTGGTCACTCTAGTATTCAGTTAGCCTTCATGATCTACTAGCCTCAGTGCATCTTCTTTATTCTTCTTCAGATATTCTTCCAGTGCTCTTTTTTTTTCTTCTTCAGTACATTCAACATGCCATGCCTGCCTATGCTCCTTGGTAAGTACAGCCTGTCAACATCACTATATGGATGAAGGGTGTGATTCATTGTCATTATTTTCTAGTCTTCCTAGCCAGCACTTTTAGTTATGCTTGAGTCCAATCCACCATTCCAGCTTTTGTGTGTTTATTAACAGTGTTTGGACTTCACAATCTTCATCACACTCATCATGTATTTTCTATTAACCTTGTTCTTAATTTCAGTGTGCTTAATATTGTCAGCTCAAAGAATGCCCAGGTAGTTGTAGTGGTCTTCTTCATCCAAATTCTTCATGTTATTCCCATAGGGCTTCTTGATCCCTTCATTTTTCACTATTTTCTCCCTATTGGTAGTAAGGGTAATTAAGGGCACATTTGTCCATTCCAAATTCCATTGCAATATCTTGACTTTATATATGGACAGTATGGTGCAGCAATTCTATATCACTTGTTTTTTTTCATACAGCTTCAGATTATCCATGTAAAGGCAGTGAGATATTCTGGCAGATGTTTTTGATGTTTGATTGCCATGATCTGATATTTTCAGTACCATTGACTGAGGATGGCCCAAAGGTGCTTTTTCAAGAGGCAACTAGACTTTCTGGATTTTTTTTTTAAAGACATTTCGCTTCTCATCCAAGAAGTTTCTTCAGCTCTGACTGGATGGTGGACAATGGAAAGATTTATATGCCTTGCAGACAGCTGTACATTTGAATTCTTTTCGCGGGTCATTAAGGTCACCTGGAGATTTATCTGTGTCATCAGAGTCACCTGAGTGGTGCAAATTGGTGTGGAGTCTTCTTGGAACTGTTGAAAGGATTGTGTTGTAGATTGGAGATAGATGATTTGAATTCCTCCCCCCTCTCCCCCATTGAGAGAAGGCTGTTCAATTTTAACATAGATGACCTCTTTGACCCCTCTTTGAATATATATTAGGCTATGTTTATTTATTGAGTGATTTATGTCCAGATTGCTTTTTTATGACACTACAGCTATTAATGTATTTGCAACAACAGTTTATCTTTCCCAAAACAAATTTGAGAAGATTTGACAGAAATGATCCCAGCAGCTACTATATGTTCTGAAGCCTGTGCTATATAGTACAATTGACCAGTTGAAATGGAAATTAATATTTATTCAAGGTGTTATGCTCTTCTTCATAATAATTAAAGCTGAAATATTATCTATATGAATGGGTGTAATTAACGAAATCATAAAATAAATCTCTCAACTACCTATCTTTCATTTTCATCCAAAATGTGGACTTTGCTGTCTTCAAATGAGTGGTCTGTGTCTTTTAAATGTAGATGGACTGCTGAATCTAGTCCTGATGTGTTTGTTTTCCTATGCTGTGCAATGCACTTTTGAAGTGGTTATTTTGTTTCCCCAATGTACAGATCTGCCCAATGTACAGATCTGCACATTGCTGCATTGTACTGCATTTACCATGTTGTTCAGTTTACATCTGGGTATTTTATACTTGGGGTTGACAAGCTTCTGCCTTAGTGAATTTTTGGGTTTGAAGTGTGCATGTATGTTATATTGGCTGAAGATCCTCCTGAGCTTTTCCAATATGCCTACAATATACGGAATGACAACGTTGCTTCATTTATTGTTTTCTTAGTTATCTATTGTGGAGGACCTCCAGTAAGGTCTTTTTTGAGATTTGATGAAGGCCCACTTGGGATAGCCACACTTTCTGAGGCTTCCTTAATGTGCTTTCATTCTTTTTCTTTCCCATCTTTGATTATAGGCAGCCCCTCAGCTCAGTGATGTAAAGTTCTGATGACTCCCATTTTGTGTTTCAGTGGGTGGGGGGAATCAAAGTATAAATATTGATCTGTGAGGGTGGGTTTTCTGTAAACTTCAATGTTAATCTTCCTTTGACGTGTACCACACAGTACAGAAAGACTAGACTATTTTCCTTAACATCTTCTCATTGGATTTGATTTGTTGATATGATGAATGGTGTTGCCAACTAGAGGAGCTCATCAGGTAGTTAGATGTTTTGCATTGACAAAGGAGTTAATGCCATGACAAACAGTGATGGTGACAGTGGGTCTCCTTGAAAGCTTCCTCTGTTATTATTATTATTTTAATGTGGTCATTGTCAAACATTCTTTTTGGATACAACCATTCAGAATATATATTAGGCTATGTTTATTTATTGAGTCATTTAAGTCCAGATTACGTTTTTATGACACTACAGCTATTAACGTATTTGCAACAACAGTTTATCTTTCCCAAAACAAATTTGAGAAGATTTGTCAGAAATGATCCCAGCAGCTACTATATGTTCTGAAGCCTGTGCTATATAGTACAATTGACCAGTTGAAATGGAAATTAATATTTATTCAAGGTGTTATGCTCTTCTTCATAATAATTAAAGCTGAAATATTATCTATATGAATGGGTGTAATTAATGAAATTATAAAATAAATCTCTCAACTATCTATCTTTCAATAGTGATGGGGATGTAATGAATATTTCCATGACTTCAAAATATGAAATATAGAATGCATGCTAATGGTTATTGGTGCTGGATTTTTTAAAGCTGCGTGTTACATATATCTACAGTACCAGGTGCATTTTACTGAAGCAAATACACATTTCCCTTGGGCAGTTTCTTATTCTCATTTAAAGTATAACCAAATTAAGATGCGTAAAGATTTGTCACAAATATAATTAGAATATATAATCATTCTCTGCACTTACACCTCCAAAGCTTGAGAACCAACTAAGTCTTCTGGATGGCATGATCCTCACTCACCAGCCATGAGTGATCATGTATAATTCTGCAAAGTACCTTGCTCCTTTTAGATTTTCTGAACCTTGAATCATCCACTGAGTGTTATCAGACATTCATTGGAGTCCTGCTGATAAAAGAGGAGTATTTATTGAAGTATTCATTTATTGCATGAACAAAGTTATCTAATAGGTCATGGGCCACTTTGAAAAACTAACCACCTCCCAACTTCAGTTGATTAAAGTAAATTTGCCATGGAGAAATGAGTCCGAAATTCTCACAGAGTGATTTAAGAAACTGCTCATCAATTATAGGAAGCATTTGGTTGTAATAATTTCAACTATGGATAGTGAAAACAGCTATTGAATACAAAGAGCAATATATATGTATGTTTTCTTAAGTTTTTGCAGGTACTTACTGTTAGGGATACACACCCTAGCAGAACGTGCAACGGCAGTCTAGCAGGCAGGCAAATATGTGAGATAAACATTGTTGTAGCTTACACTCAGTAAAACAGATACACTGTGCCAGTTAAATAGTTTTTTATTCCAGCAAGAGTTATAGCATAGTCAAACAGTCCATATGTCATACACCAGTTCAGTCCATCCAGGGATTAATCAGTTGCAAAGTCCAGTGTCGAAAAAGAGGTCAGTAAACTTACAAATAATCAGTCCAGTAATATATCTGTTTTGCAGTTAGAGATATGAAGAAAATCAAACCTCTTTTCTTCTCTCAGCAACAGCAGGGAAAAACATGCAGTTATCACCATCAATCCATCATTGTCAGCTATCCAGTAAAAGCCAGCAAACAGTGAGCTCTCTTGCTCCCTCTTATGGTGATTTTACAACCACATCCAAAATACATGTTTTAACAGTTAAAGTGATACACACACTTATACTCACTAACATAGTTTATATATATTATTTTACCCAAACTAAGTTAGGTGACCAATGTTATTCCTAACATTCTCCCCTTTTGGTAATATAATAATATATATATCTATTTACAATTTCAGCCCATAGTTTTCACAAATTTCCTTGTGCTTGACTGCACCTTGGGCTTTCGTAAATCCATCAGCAATGTTTTCTTCACTCATGCAATATTCCAATTTTATTAAATCATTTTTTACAGATTGTCTTACATTCAAATATCTAAGATCAGTATGCTTAGATCTCGTTTTTACAGCAATATTTGTAGCCAACCGTATGGCTGCTTGATTGTCCTCATAAACACAATGGCATCTTTAACAGTTACTCCCATATCTAACAACAACTGTTCATACAGAATTAAATCAGTACATAATAAAGATAGACATGAAAATTCTGATTCCATTGTGGACATACTTATGTGTTGCTGTCTAATTGACCTCCAACCAATCAGTGTTTTACCTAATAGTATAGCCATACCTGAAGTTGATTTCCTAGTTTTATATCTGTTGCAAAACTTGCATCAGCATATGCACTTAAAATCAAATCATCTTTTGGCTCCAAATACAATGCATAGTGCATTGTCCTTTTAAAATACCTTAATATGCGCTTTAATGCTTGCCAGTGTTGTACAGTGGGTTCAGCATTGAATCTTGCCAATTGATTAATGCTATAGGCAATGTCTGGCCTTGACCAATTTCTAATATATGATAAACTACCTATTAATGATTGATAAATGGTCTTATTGAATTTTAAACTTTGAGCATCAGTATGGCAAAATTCCTGACTCATTGGAGTTTTTGCTGGATTACAAAGTTCCATTTTATACATTTTTAGCAATTGGTAAATTTTATCTTCTTGTGATATCTTATAGCCACTATTGGTTTTGTTTATTGTCAATCCTAGATATTGTCTTATTTCTCCTAATTGCTTTAATTTTATCCTCTTACCTAATAATGATATTATTTCAGTAGCTTCATTATTAGTCTTCATAATTAAAGCAATATCATCTGTAAACAACAATAATAATGACACCGTTCCATTTGTCTCTCTTTTAAATAAACATGGATCAGNTGCAATGGTGCATGCAGATTGGCAGTTTCTACATCTAAATGATTTATGATATAGTTCTTCTTAGCTGCCCACACTAAAGCTGCTCTCAAGGTTGTTGCCTTCAAATTTGGTGCAAATACTTCATCATAATCACATACAGTTTGAATAAATCCTTGAACTACCAACCTAGCCTTATGGGTAACAGTCCCATTTTTACCAGTTTTTAACTTAAATATCCATTTGCAGCCAATGGACTTTTCACCTGGAGGTAATTTGGCATTTTCATAAACTTTCATTTCTTTTAATGAATTTAATTCCTTCTCCATCGCTCTATGCCAATTTTCTTGATCCTTTGCAGGATACATTCTAAGTTCTTCAACAGAAGCTGGAACTTTACTAACTTGGCAAACTACACTTGCTTGATACCTGTCAGGTGGTCTGGTTACACATGTAGAACATCTAGGTATTCCAGGGCTTACAGGTGGACTTTCATGTTCTACCTGTTCCTGATTATCTATTTCTTCCTGTTCTGGTATTTCTTCCTGTTCTGGTCCTATATGCTCTTCCTGTACTTCCTCTTTAATTGTACTCTTCTGATTACTGATTTGTTCTTTTGGTCTTTTGTAGGTTTCTATAATTACTTCCTTACTTGAATCTTGTTCCAGTTTTTCCCATCCTACATGTTCTAGGAATTTGGCACTAGCACTACAGTAAACTCTAGATGTACCTTTTTCCCAGAATCTGTATGATTTGTGATTAGATTCATAACCTACAAAGAATAACTTTTTAGCCCTATGTTGCCCCTTATTTCTCAGTTGTGTAGGAATATGCACCCATGCTGGTGCTCCAAATGTGTGCATGTAGCTTAGGTCAGCTTTTCTGCCATGCCACCGTGTGAATGGTAATTCACCTGTTGTTGAGTTAACAACATTATTCAACATATGATTACCACACATTATTGCTTCTCCCCACAAATTTTCAGGTAATCCTGAATCTGACAACATAGTACGAGCCATTGCTTGAATTGTTTGGCCTCGTCTTTCTATAAAGACATTATGTTGTGGTCTATATGATGCAGACTTTTTATGTTCAACACCTGCCATCTTCAGTTTATTTTGGAATTTATTGTTTATAAATTCCGTACCATTATCAGTTATAAGAGGTACTAATTTTCTTTTAGTTTTTCTTTCTGCGAATTTAAGCCAATTAAAGAAATTTTGATATGTTTCCGTTTTGCTCTTTATTAGATAACAGAAACCATATCTGAAATAATGGTCCATTATACTTAGTATATAACGAGCACCTCCCACACTTGGTTTTTTTAGGACCTATAATATCAGCAAATACGACCTCTAGAGGCTCCTTTGTTTTAAATTCATTAACTTTATTTGTTGGTATTATTTTGCTTTTTTCTTGACTGCAAGTATTGCAGTGCAAATACTTACTGCAAGGCTTCAGTTTTATACCTTCAGTTAGTTCTACCGTTTATTTAAGCATTTTAAAATTTATGTGCCCTAAATATCTGTGTAACAAATGTATGCATTCATCATGAGGTTTAACATTATTATAAACTGTGTTAGCTACCTCTGAATGATTATCAT
>BHEV01036162.1:0-16504 GCA_004319985.1 Emydocephalus ijimae
AAAGAAAGAAAAAAATAGGAAGAGATAAAACTCTGTGCTATTATTTTTAATTGTTCCATTATTTATCATGTGTTAATATTTCACACTGTCCCTACACCTTGAGTGATTTTTCTGCCTTTCTTTTGCCCAGGGCTACCACATATTTTTCAGGGTTTACATGCATTCAATGTCAATAATCCAGAGCATAAAANAAAGTCTTCTAGTCCAATCCCCAGCTCAGGCAAGAAAACTGAGGATGCAAAACTCCGAGTAGAAATCCTGGGAAAGATGTCAGAATAATACTTAGAAGGGACCTTGGGGTGGACCCTATACCATTTCAGAGAAATGGCTGTCCAGTCTTTTCTTAAAAACTTCCAGTGATTGAGCACCCAGAACTTCTGGAGACAGTCAGTTCCACTAGTTAATTGTTCTCCCTCACAAGAAGTTTCTCCTTAGTTTTAGGTTGCTTCCCTCTGTTCAGTTTCCATCCATTGCTTCTTGTTTGCATTTTGCTTCTTTGGAAAATACATTGTCCCCCTTTCTTTGTTGCAGCCCCTTAAAAGCCTGTTACCTATCACACTCTTGAGTAAAGCATGTGATCTATTTCCTCCTTTCAGTGGTCCATGAAAGTACATCTATAGTGTGCAGATAATAAAGTCAAAAAAGGTGAACATTTTTACAGAACTATAGATAAGTTGAGGCTGGGTGACAAGGAATGGCTGGGAGGGGAGGGGCCAGGTGAGGCACCCCTAGATGTGAGTGACATTGAGTTGGCCACGCCCATCCAGTCACATGACCACCAAGCTATGCCTACCCAGTCATATGACCACAAGCCATGCCCACCAAATAAGCCATGCCCATAGATCCAGTAGTAAAAAAATTTGAATTCCACCACTGGTACAAATATGCAGACAAGAATTGCTTCTCCAGATTTTACTAGTTCAAAGATACAGCTCATATATTATCTATTGTTTGCAAAAGAAATGAAAATGATTAATAAACAGCAGAAAGAAAGATGCACTGAACAAGTTAACTCTTCTTAGTTGCTTCCCAAATTGGCAAGCTACTTCTTTGCTTTGTACAAGCTGTGACACTCCCCACTTTGATTTCACTTAAATACTACTTTCCTGCAGTTGCCTTAACTAGGCACCCAACACCTGTTAGACTCTTAACAATGAAGCTCATCCTCTCTAATTTATACTGTAAGTTTCCATTACTGTAATTTACACTGTAAGTTTCCATTGCTGATGCCTATACTATACATCTATTTCCTGAATTGCTTACCCCAAAACAAACTAAACTACTGGGAGGTATATGGTGGAAGGGGAGGGCTAGACAAGTAGATTGAAGACTATGACCTGCTCAGTGAATAGTATGCCATGACATACTTTCCTTGCCACTAGTTGTTTTCATTGTGGCAGATTGTGAGGTGATCACTCTAGACCAGAGTTCCCAAACCTTTCTGGCTTTGTGGACCAGCTGGGAGTAGGAGAGGATGGTTCCTTGTGAGCAGCCTGCAAGCCTGCATGTGCATCTCCATTTGCTTGAGTGGTATGCATACATCTCCCACTGCTCACATAAGGGGGTATGTGTGTGCATGCACGCATGCTCACCATTTCCATGGCCTGCTTGCAACCATGGCTCAGTCGTTGGGGACCCACTGCTCTAGAGTTAATGAACCTTGCTTAATTTTAAACATCCTTCCATCTTCATTGTGTATTCTTCCTTTGGTATCTCAGCTGTGATTGTTTTAGGCAACACTAAGGGAGCCATGAGTAGAATATCATTGAAGGAAAGGTCATACAGGGAAAACAGGGTGAGAAAGCTACTCAAGGGTAGATTTCATGGATGTCCAGCTGCAGGATTTTAAATTTATTTCATTAATTAATTAATTAATTAATTAATTCATCTATCTATCTATCTATCTATCTATCTATCTATCTATCTATCTATCTATCTATCTATCTATCTATCTATCTATCTATAATGTTTATTTGCCACCCATCTCATATCCAACTACTTTGTGTGTGGCACAGTTCTTTGAACTTTGTGAACCTCAAGTTGGGCAGCATTCCAGATGATGCTATCCCAACTCAATTTGGAATCATCCTCCCATAGTTACAAGAAAGAGAAGTTGTTAGTAAGGTGCACACTCAAATGAAAGTGAACTAGCCGAGCACTAGCTTTTAGAGGTAGAACAGGGGATTGCCAGCCATGGTGCTGATATAGCCTTGGAGAAAGGTTTAAGGACACCTGCCTGAGAAGCATGACAGGGCACATTGTGAAGAACAGAATGAAACAAAAAGCTAAGTGATTAACTTTTGAAAGGTATTACAATGTACATGGTGAGCAAAGAGCCCCATTCATTCAGAAAGAGAGGTAGAATAAGTCTTAATTCAGAGCAAAGTCAGTGAAAAACACCCAACATATCTTAAAAGAGTTTTCTTTGTACTTTTAGGGATAATAAATAATCAGATGATTGGGAGTGTGATCATATCATTGGAATGATTAGATGTTTAGATCAATTGGAGCTGAAATTGGGACAATAGAAGAATCTTTTGGTCACAAATCCTTTGTGCATCTTGTTTTTAAGGTTAATGTTAGCACCAGTCTGTCTTTCTATGAGTAAGAACTGTTAGAAGAAGGGACGAGTGGAACAGAACAAAGAAAGTTGCCATGCTTGCAATTATGCTTGACTTTTATAGCTGCAAATGTCTTCTTTGTATAGGTGAACAGCTGTAAGAAGAGAGGAACAAAAGAATTACAGCTTTACTTTGGGAAAATTAAGATGAGATGAAATGGTAGATAACCCTTGGTGACTGCTTGCACTGAAACTGTGAATTGTAACTGTTTTTTTTTTTTTTTGAAAGTTTTATTTGGGTTTTTACAAAAACAAAATACAAATAAAACATCTTTTTTGAAAATTGCATGGTCCCAGGTTATCACTTCTTCATACAGACACCAAACTCAATTTCATGCTCATTTTTATATTCTATTCCATATCTTATTACCGTTCTATATTTTCTACATAGTTTTTCCCCTCTTTTAATTTTCTCAACTTTATTTTAATTATCTCAATCAAATCATTATATTTATACTTTTGTCTGTCCTGTTTCAATTTTGTCTGTCCTGTTTCAATATTATCTTTTCTTATTGAACAATTTTTTCTCTGTAGTTACCAATTGGAGTATGATACCTTTATATCTTTTAATTTTAGCCATTCAAATTCTTATTTAAGCTTCAATGTATACCTTTAAGATTATAGCATTCAATATAATACATAACTTCCAATCGAATTCGGCTTGGTACATTCTGAAAATACACACTATATTCTTAAAAAGAAATATATATATATATGTAAATAAAGCACACATTCCATTCCAATTCAATTCTACCATTAATATTCGCTAAAATCTTAACATCTTTAACATTTCTTTTCAATTAAATATCATACTTCCTTGGGAACACTTATAAACTTTCCATAGTTAATTCTTTCCCCCCCCATATTTCTCACTTATATTTTTATAAATCATTACTAATAATTAAAAATGTTCCCATTTAATTCTCTCAATCATTTTAATTCATTCAATTCTTTTTGGTTGTTTTTTTCTAGTCTTAAACCTTTCACTCTCTTTGCCCCCTTTTCTTTTTTCCCCCCACTTAAAATTATTTGATCATTAAAGATGGCTTCTTCTTTGTCCCAATCTTCTTGTTCTGCAAGCGTTTCTTGATGTTTCTCATAGTTCCAGATCTCCATTTCTAAGAATTGAAATACAAAGCCAAAAGAACCTCTCCCTTCTTGTGCATCTTCTTTCCAATTTTTAAGTTCCATTTTCAGTTCTTCTAAGAGTGATACCATTTTAAAGACTTTTAAACAACCACCCGGTTAATTTTAGTCATCCAGATGCAAAAACCAAAAATCACCAAGTAATCCAAATAATCCAAGGCTGTTTCTTTCTGCTTCTTTTTTCCACTTTCTCTTCCTGGGGTTCTGTTATTTTATTACCAAGTTTCAATTAAGATGTATCTTTGAGGAATCTTTTTGAAATTTCACTTTAAGTTCCTTTTAGTAACAGTTCCATTCCTTAGTTCCAGGCAGTCTCCTCCATTTTTCCAGATCCTGCCCTTTTATTCTTTTTTTTTACTCCTTTCCTGCTTTTAAAAACTTTTAAATATGCAGAAATCTTTATTATCTCTTTGACTTTTATTTTCAGCTTAGATGCCTATTAATTTTCAAGTGGATTTTTTTCAATTTCTTGCTTAAGTCTCTTAGCTGTCAGTATAAGGAAGGGAAGAAAAAGAAAACTTAATGCTTTCCCTTCTTTCTTTCCTTCGCAGCTTCAAAATTTTCTTTGGGAACAATGTTATTAAATTTAAATTCCAGGGTACCTTATTTGTTGCTTTTGCTGTTTGACCCAGTCAACCAAAATGTTCTCTTCTTATCTTCTTCCTGAACATTCTTTTCCAGTCGAGTTCTTCTTTGTGGTGGCCATTTCTGACCACCGCTGCAACCGCCTTCGGGAAAGGGAGTAATGGCCAGCTGGGGAGGAGAGATGCAGCTCTCCTCAACCCTGCAGACAGTCTCCCCCTTCTTCACCATCTCTACGGTGTGGCTTAGCCCCAAAACCAGCTGTCTTGGGGTGCTCCAGTGGCGAGCACAGATCGAAGCCTCGCAGAGATGAGGTTTCGGTCTGTCACCAAAGAAGCTCAAACCGGAAGCCCAAATTGTAACTGTTTTTTACACTTATGACAATTATGACCTCCCCATGGTCATGTGATCAAAATTTGAATACTTGGTTATTGGAATGTTTGCAGTGTCTTGGGTCATATGATCACCTTTTACAACTTTCTGACAAGCAAAGTCAATGGGGAAGCCAGATTCATTTAACAATTGTGACAAGAAAGGCAGTAAAATGTGGCAAAACTCACTGCCTTGCTTAGCAACATTAATTTTGGGCTCAGTTGTGGTTGTAAGTCAAGGAGCTCTTACTAGCATTTGGAAAACCTTACAAATCTTAGATTTTCCCCAAAGGTGCACTGCTGATTATTTGGGATGTGTGTGTGTGTGTGTGAAGGGAGAATGATTGAATGCCGTTTTACACACAATCAAACACAGCAACTGGCTCCAACTGGATGATTTTCATGTCCATTTTTAATTGTATCTTGCCATCTTGGACATGCGTATGGAATTTGCCATTGATATTAAAGCAGTAGCAATGCGTGGAACAGTGTGGGGGTGCTGCTTGTAGAATGTGGCTGTATCTTTAGGCAGGAATAGGAAAACTTGCCACAGCCAACTTGATGAGGCCAACTCACCATGGCCAACTTGCTACGGGACAACTTGCTGTGGGACAAGGTAAAAATTCTATCTAATTATTTAAAATAAATAAATAAATTTTTTTTGCCATCCACATTTCATTCTGTTCCTCCTTTTGTATCCTTTCTTTAATTATTCTATTCCACCATTTCTTTGATATTATTGTAACTCTTGTCCTGCAGCAAGTTGTCCTGTGGTAAGATGGCTGTAGCGAGTTGTTCAGCAGCAAGTTGGCCCCAGGCATATTTCTCTGATTCTTCTCTTTAATTGGTGCAATTACTTTAATTTATTTTATTTATTTATTTATTTATTATGCTGCCCATCTACTTCTATAAAGTGACTTTGGAAAGTTTATAGAGGTTATAAAACAAACAAAAAAATAATTAAAATATTGAAATTATGCAAATTAAAAATGGAAGAGATGGACTTCATGGGGATGAGGTCTTCTTACCTGTCAACAGGGGTGGGCTGCAGGGGGTTCGCAGGCGTTCAGGAAAGCCTAGCTAAGATTCTATGCAGTTTGGAGAACCCCCAAATCCCATTCCTAGATGGGTCCGCCCACCTACCCGCCCCTCCCAGGAGTCGCCACATAGCAGGGCACATGCGGAGACTTGGGGAGGACAAAAAACAGGCCTCCTGGAGGTTCAAGAAGGCCAGAAATGGGCCTGTTTCTGGCTTCCAGAGAGCCTCTGGAGCCAGGGAGGCCATTTTCGTCCTGCTGGAGGCTCGAAGAAAGCTGTGGTGCAGGATGCCAACTAGGCCACCCAACTACCAGGCACAGAACCCCTTGCTAAAATTTTTGAAACTCACCCCTGCCTGTCAATCACCTCCAGCGGTGAGTTTTTGAAATTATACTGCTTTTTGCATTTTGATTTTTTGGTTCCTCAAAAGACAACATATGTTATTGGAACTCTATCTTTCTCCACACATACTTTGAAAGAAGTATCTCTCCACACATATTTTAGCAGTAGCAGAGACTATCTCAAAGCAGAAGACAAAGCCATGGTGGGAGTACCCTGAGTGGTTTTGGAAAAGAAGGTTTGTGACAACCCTAAAATTAGACCAGAACAAGAAACTAGCTCCATAGAAAGACTATAATTATACTATAATACTGTATATTATACTATAATTGAGGTAGGCAATAATAACAGAATCTTGCCATTCTACTTTTGTTTATCTTATCTCCCTCTTATCTCATTAAACCAGCCTGCACCGCTTCTAATACTATGCTCTTTGCCAAGGCCTAAGGAATGTTGTTTGACCCCAAATATTTCTTCTGAATATTTCCTTCAAGGCAATCTCCATGGATTTCTGCCTTCAGCTTTACATCCTGCAGGCTTAAAATCCTCTACAAATTATTTGCTGTAACTTTGGTAAATTATAGAGGAGGAATACTTTCAAGATTCTCTAGTGATAGAAATAGAGATATTTATAGCAATAAAAATATTTCAAGAAATCCAAGTGATTCTTGTTTCCTGACTCTTCCAGTCTCCTGCAGCTTGACTTATTTTTATTTATTTATTTGATTTATTTGATTTGTCAGTCACTTACAAGATAATAGGTTTAAGAATAAACATAGGTATGAATACATGAATTGGATACATATAAGAAGAATAAAAGAAACAATAGGACAGGGACAGTAGGCACGTTGGTGCACACCCCCTACATACCTCTTAGGAAAGGGGTGAGGTCAATAGTACACAGTCTAAGGTTAAAGTTTTTGGGTTTGGGGAAGAAACCACCTTAATCTTAAAGCCTACCACAGTAACTCTTCCATAAAATTATACCTGGTGTAATTACCAGAGTTACTCTGAGTCAGATAACAGATAATCAGAATTTGAAGGGGCCTTGTAGGTCATCTAGTCCAGGGGTTGCCAACCTTTTGGACCTCAGGGACCACCAAATTTATAATTTTAGATCCCAGGGACCACTAATGGGTTCTGTGGGCGTGGCCAAATTTGTGGGCGTGGCTTGGTGGTCATGTGACTGGGTAGGCATGACTTGTATATTTATATAAATTTTGAATTTTTTTATTAAAAAAGAGCATCTTATACCCAAAAATCAGGCAAAGCAGGCAGGCAGATTGAGTTACTCACAGAATCACAGATTCATTGAGAGATCTATCTATCTGCCATTGGCTAGCTCAGTCTGTCACATAAAATTTGCTTGCAAGCAAACTCACAAAATTAACTCACAACATACCATACATGTAAATATTGATTTTTTTATTTTCAAAAAGAGCTACTTTTACCAAAATCAGGCAAAGTAGGCAGATTGAGTTGCTCACAGAATCATTCAGTGATCTATCTATCTGTGAAATTCAATCTGCACTGAATTTGCTTGCAAGCAAACCTTCAGTCCTAAGGGAGGTTCGGCTGTGCTGAGCCGAAGATCTAAAGACTAGCTAGAAAGCAAGAAATCCAACCATTTCCTGCTTCCTAGCTAATCTAAATCTCCCGGCACAGCAGAACAGATGATGGTCAGAAAAAGGAAAAATAGCAATTTAGCAGGCAAGTTTACCGGGTAAGGAGTGACTGGGCGGGGAGGGTTCCCGTGGGCCATATGGGCAGTACAACCTTGTGTTTCTGCACAGCCTGGATTAATTGCTTTGTGGGGGTGCTATGGGGGTGAGATTTCTCTGCGGCCCACCAAAATTTTCTCACGGCCCACCAATAGACCACAGCCCATCAGTTGGCGACCGCTGATCTAGTCCAACCCCCCGCTCAAGCAGGAGATCCTACACCATTTCTGATAAATGGCAATCCAATCTCTTCCTGAATGTCTCAATTGATGACGCTCCCACAACTTCCGAGATCAAGCTGTTCCATTGGTTGATTGTTCTCACTGTCAGAAAGTTTCTCCTGATTTCCAGGTTAAATCTCTCCTTGTTCAGTTTCCTTCCATTATTCCTTGTCTGGCCTACAGGTGCTTAGAAAATAGCTTGACCCCTTCCTCTCTGTGGCAGCCCCTCAAATATTGGAAGACTGCTATCATGTCTCCCCCAGTCCTTCTCTTCACTAGACTAGCCAAGCCCAATTCCTGCAACCATTCATTGTATGTTTTAGCCTCCAGTCCCCTAATCATCCTGGTTGCTCTTCTCTGTACTTTTTCTACAGTTAGTCTCAACATCTTTTTTATAATGTGGTGTACAAAACTGGATGCAGTACTCTAGGTGTGGTCTTACTAAGGCTTTATAGAGTAGTATTAGTACTTCCCTTGATCTTGACTGTATCCCTCTGTTAATACAATTTAGGATTGCATTAGCTTTTTTTGGCGGCTGCTGCACACTGCTGGCTCATATATAGCTGGTTGTCCACTAAGACTCCAAGATCCCTCTCATAGTTATTGCTATTGAGCCTGGTTTCACCCAGTCTATATGTGTACTTTTGGTTTTTCTTGCCAAAGTGTAGGACTTTACTTTTCTCTACACTGAATTTCCTTTTGTTGGATACAACCCAGTGTTCTAGTCTGTCAAAATCCATCTGGATCTTGAACCTATCTTCTTGGGTGTTAGCTATTCCTGCCAGCTTAGTATCATCTGCAAATTTGGTAAGTTCCCATTCTATTCCCTCATCTAAGTCATTAATGAAGATATTGAAGAGTACTGGATCTAAGACGGAACCTTGTGGCACCCCACTGCTTAATTCCCTCCATGTAGACTTAGACCCATTAAGGACTACTCGTTGAGTATGGTTTGTCAGCCAGTTGCGAGTCCATCTAGTGGTGGTGTTACCTATTCCACTTTTTTCTTGCTTACTAAGAAGTAGGTTGTGGTCTACTTTGTCTTTTTCACACACTTTATCTTACCTCTGCAAGAGACCTATTTTGCTCCTTGGTTTGCTAGTTTCCCCTTTACCATTCATGAAACAGAGGTAGTTTTTAGTCTTTTACATTATCCAGATACTGCACACATAATGCATTGCAGAGAAAGGAATTTCTGTGGAATTATCTCCCCCATAGACCCAGGGGGCTGAATTAACAAGGCAATACTGATATTATTTAACAAAAATTGGAGCCAAGGTCTATGTTTCACATTTCCCTTTCATTAAATCTCATAATAAAATATCCAGAAAAGACAAGAAGAGATTTCCTTGATTAGAATAAAGACAATATTTATTGCTGATTGGATTTCTTTTAAAAATCTTTAATACATGTATAAATAACAAAGTTAAAAAAGAAGAGGCAAAGGCAAAGAAGACAAAGAAAAAGAAGAAAGAGAGAAATTAAAATTAGGACTCAAATTAATACAGTTAGGATGTCCGTTACATTTATATTTGTTTTCCTTCTGCAAAGGTCAGCTTTCCACAGAAAAACTGTTATTTACATTTGACACATTTAGGTTTAGTGAAATTTATTTCCTGTGTTGAGATTAAAACTTTGTACAATAGTTTTTGCTTAAGTACAGTAATGAGGATCAGCAACTGGATTACTAAGTGACACAGTTGTAAATGTGTTGTTATGCAGGTGTGTTGACTTGTGATAGCAGTTGCAGAGATTCTGGTTGCCACTGTAACATGAATTCTGCTCAATTGTTATGTGCAACATCACTTGATCATTATTTGTAATTACCTGGTGGCTTCCCTTCTTTTCCCTCTATCTGTGTTGGTGAATAGGTGTGAATTTCCTGTTACTAGCAATCATTCAGATTGACAGCAGGCAGTCAATTAATTTTCTGTTAGGATTTATGATTAAGATTTCAGTGAACAATACATAATTACATTTCAAATTGATTTCAGTATATAATAATATATACATATATATATATGTATATAATATATAGTATATAATAATATACATAAATACACATAAATCTCTCTCTGTGTGTGTATGTGTGTGTGAATAAACACACACAAACATATATGTACTCTGGAAGAATTAGTGTGAAGTTGATTTCTATAGAACAAAAGGTCACATTTTAGATTTCTTTCTATCATCTATTAAGTTGTCTTATATTTCTAAAATATTTTGTCATCAATATGAATAAAAGTGACTGTGCTATCAGCAGGTTTAAGCAATGCAGTGTAGCCATTTGTACCTTAGAAATTTATACAAATTTTGCCAGAAAACTCTTGAAATAATTTATATTCCCCTTTCATATAGAGATTACATAAAAATCATACATTTATTACAAGTAAATAGAATGTCTTGTTTCTGAGAATAGAATCATCTAAGAATGATAGCTATTAGCTTTTTTTCCTTTTTTCCTTCATGCCTTGCAGTAACGATCATAGTTTATCAGTTTTCCCACTTTGGTGCCTTCTAAGCGCTCTTTAAATACTGTGTCCATCTCCTTGTTGTTTGCTTCACTAAAAAGTGTTTTCCAGTCACTTACTCCACCTGAAAGCAAACAATTATTTTCCTTTTCTTATATGAAAACCACACATCTTGTAATGTCAATAAGAATTTGCCTAAAGCCTGCAATACTACTGAATACTCAGAGAAATAAATAATAAATATATGTTTGACAAATGCTCTTTTCAAATGCTCCAAATGCTTTCTGGGTATATTTCCATCCATCCTTCCATCCATCCATCCATCCATTTTATATATAGCTGCACAACTCAGAGGGCATAGTCCATTGCAAATATATACTATTGATTTATTAAACAGATGGAAATGGATGCTGTTTGTACTTATTTATTCAGTGGATGTTTTATTGTTTTTATGTTTCTAAATTGTTTTATTTATAGTTTTACAAATGGTTATGTCACTAATTAATCTTTAACTACTTGGTTGAGTTTGGAAACTCTAGAAATTGAATGAATGAATGAATGAACGAATGAATGGAGGGATAGATTAAAGAATGAATGAATGAATGAATGAATGAGAATGTCCCTATATATTAATTGTATTTCAATTAGCCAGAACAGCAGGTTAAAACAGATCATGTAAAATAAGCATTGTACAACTATTATTTCTCTCTCCCTCTTTAAAAAATGAACAATCATGGACATAGGATTCTTGAGGTTGGAAGTTTACTCATCATCAAATCATTACAGACAGATTAAACTCTAGCATGGCTAACCAGATTTATAAAGATTATGCTTCTCACATTTTGCGTCCACTTCCATTTAAAAATAATAACAATAATAACAGTACATTTATTTTTCTATATTGTAAACAAAGCATAGTTCTCCTTTAAGTTAATAGATTTGATCATGCATTTTGTGATGGCTGCTGCATTCCTGTATCTTTTTTTTTTTAATGAAATGCTCAAAAGCAAATTAGTTAGAATTTCATATGATTTTCCAATCTATGGAATGGGGATGAATAATGAACTCTCACTAAAATAAGATATCATATTTACCAGTAGCCTCAATGATGTAACACGTGCAACATTATGGATTTTCAAAATTTACCTTTCCGGAAAAGAACTTCACCAAATTTTCCATGAGTGGTTTTAGATTTTTCTTTCATTGATTTGAATGTGCTCCTTTCTGCAACACCCTGAAAGTCTTCCTCATTTAAGTTCAATTCAAGAAATGTGGAAATATTTTTGGCTCCTAAAGCTGGGTTCTGAAAAAGAGATCAATTTGTACTGCTGGTGAAAAAAAATTCATTTATTTAATGTCCCATTTATAAGAAAGATATCTTATCAACTTTGGGAAGGGAATGATGCACTATATTTGCATCACTTTCATGTCTAAGGTCCCCTCTGGTTTTCTCATCCTAAATGCTACGGCTACATTCTGCACGGTTTCAGTTATAATCAGAACATTCTACATGAATATATAAATATATGTATAAACACACGCACACACACACAAAATTATACAGAGCAAATATAATTTCCCCAAGCTCAATTTGATGTCACTTCATGGTGATGGACGTTGCTTTATGCTGTGGTTGGCTGGTTGGCACTGTTATCTCTACTTGTTCCCCAGAGCAACAATATTTATTTGGGGAAAAAGCAGAAAACACTGCTTATTCCTTATTTCCTTAACTAAAAATCATATGTGCTGCATGATGGAGGATCATGGGTCTGAAACTCCCATCTTTCTTTCTCCAAAACTTTCTATTCATTGCTGTTTATGACTAGCAGAATCGATATATCTGAACAGTATTAACTGTACCTCTTTTATCTCTTCATGTGTCATTGGCATGACATTTTCTTTATCAATATACTTGTTCCATGTACAAAGATACTCTATATAGGATCCCCATGGCACTAGTGAAATTGAAAAAAAAAAATTAAGATTCCGTCAGAACAAGATTGATAACAGACATAAATATGTATGTAATTTATTCAAAATTTAAGTTGATCTCTGAATATCATCTCTTTTGAGTTTGTTTTTTTCCAATACTTTTTCAGTTCTAATGTCCCTGAGTTCTAATGTCCCATTATCTAGAAAAAATACCCTTTTCTTTTTAATTATGTGTGATACATTGTGTTTTAGTTAGTAATCAATTTATACATGAAAATCACATAAAGTTAACATCAGTGGTGTTTAATTTTGTGATCATACCACAATTAGGAAACTCATAAATTATAGTTTTGCATAGATTCCAATGTATTGTAATACTTACTCAGTTCTGACATGGTTTATAATTTGAGCATAAACAAGCAATATAAGTTAACTGGAAAATTGATATGATGATTATTATTATTCCAACCTTCCATTTAAATAACAATCTCGAGATAAAGTAGATTTCTTTTTGCTAAATATTTGTAACTGGAATTAAACCAAAGTAATAAATACGTACTTTTCTTTTTCTTTCATTTGGCCTAGATATAACAATGACTTTACATGAAATTACATTAGCTGCCAAGGTTAGAATGAAATACCTTGAATACCTGAATTACAATTTTGAAAATAGCAGTAGTAATAGTACTTGGACTTCTATACCGTTTCACAGTGCTTTACAACACTCTTTAAGTGGTTTACAGAGTCAGCATATTTTCCCCAACAATCTGAGTTCTCATTTTACCAACTTTGGAAGGATGGAAAGCTGAGTCAACCTTAAGCTGGTCAGGATCAAACTGCTGGCAGTGAGCAGTAAGTAAGCCTGCAATACTGCATTCTAACCACTGCATCACTGTGGCTCATCTACTTCTCTGGGCCTCTCAAATGGGAAAAGGCCAGCATACAGAATGAATGAATGAATGAATGAATGAGTAATGAATGAACATATTTTTCTGCTAGTCTATTAGTTAGATTTATATTCTACTTTTTGTGCAGAAACTCAAGGCAGCATGCTTAGCACACCTTCTTATTTTTCCCGACAATAACAACCCTGGGAAGGAGACTGGACTGAGGCAATGAGAAATATTTGCTTTCAAATATTATTTGTTCCTATTAGGTTCTAAGCGTGGGCGCGAAGAATGGAGACGAGCCGGTTAAATGGTGAACTTCAAAACTCTTTATTAACATGGTGTGACAGCTCAGCTCAGTGGCTGCAATGGCTCTCCTTATATAGGCAACTTATTATATATTCAACCAATGAAAACTAGGGAGCGCTAGCTCCGTTAACCAATAGGAGAGGCTCGTTAATGGCCAATCAGATTCAGCTGAACGGACCAATCTGATGTCGCCATTAACGACCAATCAGAAGTGCAGGGCCAGAACCCTGCACTTGACTTCAAGCTCTTTATAACTTTATTAACACATTTATTCATTCACAACACCCCTTCCCCCTGGGTTCCATTTACAGGGTGCGGTTACATAATCCTTGAGGTAGGCTGGTTGTTTTGTTAGTCTATTTGACTTTCGTTGTGCACCCGGTATTTGGCTGCAATCTTGTTGAGGTAGGACGTTGTTTGGTGAAAGGGTTGCCTCTGACTCTGAGTTCGAATTTCCGTTATCACCAAAATCTTTGGTATCCCCATGAGGCAAGCTCACTCCCATCCCTGATTCTCCTTCATGTGTTTCTGTTTCGCTTCGTTTCTTTCATTAAAGTTTTCTATTAATTCAAGTTCATCTTCCTCCGTATCTCCTCCCCCCTTGGTTTGGACATCAGGGGACTCGGAGATCCCTGACTGCAGCCTTGATCGTAGCTGATCAATATGGCGCTTCCAAAGTCTATTATCGTGACATTCCACGAGGTACGATCTAGGGCCGGTTACTCGGACTACAGTCGCCTCAACCCACAACGGATCACCCGACAAGTTCTTAGCGAATACCAAATCGCCTACCTGGAAGGTACGGCATCGCCCGCTGGATCCGTGTGTTTTCTCAGGTTCGTACGATGGGTGTAGCCGGTCGAGGTGGGAGTGGAGCTTCCGCCCCATTAGCAACTCGGCGGGAGTTTTGTTGGTGATGCTGTGTGGAGTGATATGCTGCAAAAGGAGTATTCAGTATATTTTTTCTTCAATATTGTCATAGTCCATTTTGTGTAGTGTTTTCTTGACGAATTGTACCATGCGCTCGGCCCTTCTGTTGGCCTCAGGATGCGCCGGCGAAGTCAGTGCATGGCGAATACCGCGGTCCGCCAGGTACTGTTCAAAGGACAATGCGGTAAATTGATGTCCGTTATCGGATACCAGAACGTCTGGTAATCCATGCGTTGCAAATAGTCTGTCTAATTTCTTGATGACCGCTTCGGTTGTTGTATTCCTCATCTCATGGATCTCGAGCCAGTTTGAGTAGGCATCCACTGTCAACAAGAATGTGTGGCCTTTGGTAGGTCCCGCAAAGTCCAGATGAATACGGTACCAGGCTCCCCGCGGTGTCTCCCATTCGGTTCTGATTGCTTTCGGTGAGGCGTTGCTTACTTCTTGGCATTTGTGACAAGCTTTGACCCATGTCTCAATCTGCTTGTCGATGCCCGGCCACCACGTGCAGCTACATGCGAGGGCTTTCATTCGCACGATGCCAGGGTGGCCATCGTGCAAGGTTCTTAGCACCGCCCGTTGTAGCCACTCTGGGACAACGACTCTATCTCCCCAGATAATGCAGCCCTTCTGTGAAAACAATTCCATTTGTCGACTCTTGAACAGGGCGTAGTCATCAGGTATCTGGTCCAACGGCCACCCGCGCTCGACCCAACTGAGGACTCATGCTAAGGTGGGGTTGCGTTTCGTCTCCATCGCGATATCTCGGGCTGTTAATGGCGGTGTTTGAAGTGTCTCGATCTGTAACGTTGTCACTGTAGGCGCGGGGTCATCAACGGTCTCTGGAAGTGGTGCTTGGCTCAATGCGTCAGCGTGGGGAATGGCCTTCCCCGGGTGGTGTTGCAGGCGATAATTATAAGCAGCCAAGAATTCTGACCAACGAGTCATTCTGGGAGATAATATATAGAGGGTTGGCCTGTCTACCGCTATTATTCCCAGCAAAGGTTTGTGGTCAGTCACTATAGTAAAGGCTCGGCCGTACATGTACTCATGAAATCTCTTGACCGCAGACACAATAGCAAGGGCTTCTTTGTCAATTTGACTGTGATTGCGTTCTGCTTTTTAAAGCGTCTTTGAGAAATAGGCAACAGGGGCTTCGCTACCGTTTGGCAAAACATGGCTCAAAATGGCGCCTACTCTGAAAGGCGAGGCATCACACGTGATCGTTAACAGCAAAGTGTCATTGTACTGCATTAGTACAGCGTCAGAAGTCAATAATTTTTTTACATTTTGAAACGCCTGCTCCTTTTTACGTCCCCATACCCAGATTGCTTTTGTCTAATAAGTGATGTAGGGGTTCGGCTACGGTTGCTTTGTGCGGCAGGAACACGTTATAAAAATTGATAAGGCCTAGAAACGCCTGGAGGTCGGCCATATTTCGGGGTCTTGGGGTGTTCTTGATTGCCCTCAGCTTGCTATTGGTAGGATGAATGCCATGACTATCAATTAAATACCCTAAAAATTAGACATGATCCGTGCATAGTTTACACTTGTTTTTCTTCACTTTAAGACCTGCGTCTTTGAATTTCTGGAGAACCGACCTCAGGCGATCCCGTAAAATTTTCGGGGTAGGGGCAGCGATTAACACATCATCAAAGTATGGGACAACGCCTTTTATCCCTTGTAATAGTCTTTCCATCAAACTTTGAAAGATTCCCGGGGCTACGCTCACTCCGAATTGGAGTCGGTTACATTTAAAGGCACCTCGGTGTGTTATGATTGTCTGTGCCTCTGCCGTTTTTTTGTCTACCGGCAGTTGTTGGTATGCCTGGGCTAAGTCTAGTTTAGCGAAGACATTTCCGCTCCCCAGGGAATGGAGGAGGTGCTGCACCACTGGTACCGGATATGCGTTTTGTTGAAGGGCGTGGTTCAGGGTG
>BHEV01036163.1:0-19730 GCA_004319985.1 Emydocephalus ijimae
ACATATATATATATGTATATATATATATATATATATATATATATATATATATATATATATATATATATTTGTATGTACCTGCACACACACACACACACACACACACACACACACAGCAGGGGTGGAGGGGAAACCGGCTGACGGATGAGCTTCTTTGGTGAGGATGCTTCAGCTTTTTCTGAGCCTGACCCCTGGTGTGGGTGTGTGAGGTTCAGTGGGGCCAGCCCCCTTTTCCTGCTGCCCTGAGCTTCTTAAAACCATGGCTGGATGCTGCAGGCCCATCCCCCTTTCTAATGTCCCCTCCTCCTGGATGCCATTCCCACCCTGCCATCCCTTGTGTTAGTAAGGCTGGTGTCAGTCATGGCCAGGTTGGGCCAATGTCAGTGATGGGACAGGGAGCTGCAGAAGAGTGTCCAAAGAGCCACATGCAACTCAGGAGCCATGGGTTGCCAACACCTGGTATAGAATGATCATCAGTTTAAATGAAACAGTTTCAGTTAAATTAATATTGTATCATTGACTTTTAAGATATTTTGTAAGAAAACTGAAAATAATAAAAGTATACTACACAGAATTGAATAACAAAAATCATTTCACACATTATAAAATTCCAAGTGGATAACAAATCTAATTTACAATTCCAGCATCAGCCTTTTTTTATTATTATTAAAGAACAATTTCTTTTTTCCAATAGTATCAATGCATAATGTATACTTTATTATTCCTTAAAAAGTTATTAGTATCAAAATAAAGGAAAAAATCCCATCCGCCTTAAGCCTCGAGTTCCATTTGCCCTAAAACCGAAAATCGACAAACAGCTTGATAAGTTAATAGCCCAGGGAGTGTTAGAGCCAACCGATCACTCGCCCTGGGAGACCCCAATCGTGACACCCATTAAGCCGGATGGTTCGATTAGAATTTGTGGGGACAACCGAGCCACCCTGAACCACGCCCTGCAGCAAAATGCATATCCGGTACTGGTGGTGCAGCACCTCCTCCATTCCCTGGGGGGGGGGGGCGGAAAAGTCTTCGCTAAACTAGACTTAGCTCAGGCATATCAGCAACTGCTGGTTGATGAAAAAACGGCACAGGCACAGACGATCGTGATGCACCGAGGTGCCTTTAAATGTACACAGCTCCAATTCGGAGTGAGCGTAGCCCCGGGGATCTTTCAGAGCCTGATGGAAAGACTATTACAAGGGATTAAAGTGTTGTCCCCTACTTTGACGATGTGTTAATCACTGCCCCTACTTCAAAAATTTTATGGGATCACTTAAAATTGGTTCTCCAGAAATTCAAAGACACAGGTCTTAAAGTGAAGAAAAATAAGTGTAAGCTGTGTACAGATCGTGTCGAATTTTTAGGGTATTTAATTGACAGTCAGGGCATTCACCCTACCGATAGCAAATTGAGAGCAATAAAAAACGCTCCCAGACCCCGGAATAAGGCCGACCTCCAGACGTTTCTAGGCCTTATCAATTTTTATAATGTATTCCTGCTGCACAAAGCGACTGTCGCTGAACCCTTACATCGTTTACTGGACAAAAAAGCAATTTGGGTATGGAGACATAGAGAAGAGCAGGCGTTCCGTAATGTGAAAAAACTACTGACTTCTGACACTGTACTAATGTAGTACAATGAGACCTTGCCGTTAACTATCACGAGTGATGCATCGCCCTTCGGAGTGGGCGCCATTTTGAGCCATGTATTGCCTAATGGCAGCGAAGTCCCTGTTGCCTATTTTTCCAAGACACTTTCAAAAACTGAGCGAAATTATAGCCAGATTGATAAAGAAACCCTTGCAATTTTATCTGCTGTCAAAAGATTTCATGAGTACGTGTACGGCCGGGCTTTTACTATAGTGACTGACCACAAACCTTTGCTGGGAATAATCGTGGGAGATAAGCCAACCCCCTATATATTATCTCCCAGAATGACTCGCTGGTCAGAATACTTGGCTGCTTATAATTATCGGCTGCAATACCGCCCGGGGAAGGCCATTCCCCACGCCAACGCATTGAGCTGAGCACTGCTTCCAGAGACTATCGACGACCCCACATCTACAGTGACAATGTTGCAGATCGAGGCACTTCGTACACCGCCATTAACCGCCCGTGATATTGCAAGAGAAACAAAACACGACCCCGCCTTAGCATGAGTCCTCAGTTGGGTGGAACGTGGATGGCCATTGGACCAAGTACCAGACGACTTCGCACCATTCAAAAGTTGACAAACAGAGTTGTTTTCTCAAAAGGGCTGCATCATCTGGGGCAATAGAGTCGTTATCCCAGAGTGACTCCAACAAGCAGTACTGAGAACCTTGCACGATGGCCACCCTGGCATCATGCACATGAAAGCCCTCACATGAAGCTACGCGTGGTGGCCAGGCATCGACAAGCAAATCGAGACTTGGGTCAAAGCTTGTCATAGATGCCAGGAAGTAAGCAACGCCCTACCAAAGGCAATCCCAACTGAATGGGAAACACCACGAGGACCCTGGTCCCATATCCATCTGGACTTTGCTGCGCCGACCAAAGGCCACACATTCTTGTTAACAATGGACGCCGACTCGAACTGGCTCAAAATCCACCGAATGAGGAACACAACAACTGAAGCGGTCATTAAGAAACTGGAGAGACTGTTTGCAACCCACAGATTACCAGACATTCTGGTATCCGACAACGGGCCTCAATTTACCGCGCTGTCCTTTGAACAGTACCTGGCGGACTGCAGTATTCGACATGCGCTGACTTCGCCTGCGCATCCTGCGGCCAACGGAAGGGCCGAGCGCATGGTACAATTCGTAAAGAAAATGCTACAAAAAGTGGACTACGACAACATCGAAGAAAAGATAAACTGAATCCTCTTTTTACAGCATATCATTCCACACAGCATCACCAACAAAACTCCCGCCGAGTTGTTAATGGGATGAAAGCTCCGCTCCCACCTCGACCGGTTACACCCAGTGTATGAACCGGAAAAACCACTCGGATCCAGCGGCCGATGCCGTACCTTCCAGGTAGGTGACTTGGTATTCGCTAAAAACTTATCGGGCGACCCATTGTTGGTCGAAGCAACGGTAGTCCGTGTAACCGGCCCGAGATCATACCTTGTGCAATGCCATGATGATAGATTATGGAAGCGCCATATCGATCAACTACGATCAAGGCTGCAGTCAGGGATCTCCGAGTCCCCTGATGACCAAACTGAGGGGGGGGATACAGAGGAAGATGAACTTCAATTAGCAGAAAACCTTTTTGAAGGGAACGATAGCGGAACGGAAACAAGAGAAGAGGAATCAGGGATGAGAGTGAGCTCACCTCATGGTGAAACCGAAGATGTTGGTGACAATGAAAACTCAAACTCAGAGCCAGAGACACCCATTTCGCCAAACAACGCCCTACCTCAACAAGAGTGCAGCCAAATACCGGGTGCACAATGAAAATCAAATAGACTAACAAAACAACCGTCCTACTTCAAGGACTACGAAACCGCACCCCGTAAACGGAACCCGGGGGGAAGGGGTGTTGTGAATGAATAAATGTGTATTAAACTTATCTAGAGCTTGATGTCAAGTGCAGGGTTCTGGCCCTGCACTTCTGATTGGCTGTTAAATGGCGAGATCAGGTTGGTCCGTTCAGGAGAATCTGATTGGCTATTAACGAGCCGTTCTCATTGGTCAACGGAGCTAGCACTCCAAGGGTTTCATTGGTTGAATAGTTAATAAGTTGCCTATATAAGGAAGGATGTAGCAGCCATCCAGTTTGAGCTGTCACACCATGTAAATAAAGAGTTTGAAGTTCACCATTTCACCGGCTCATCTCCATTCTTCGCACCCATGCTCCAAACTTAACAAATGGTATAATTGGTTAGCAAATAGAACTAAAAAATAGGACAAAAACCTAACTGCAAGAAACCTTAAGATTGTAAAATGTAAATTATGTAAAAATATAGGAATAATTAGAGTTAAAATTATTAATATTAGATAAATATAAACACAATGTGTTAAGATATTTATGATAAGAACATGTATAGATGTCAAGAATGTTGTTGAAACTATGATGGTCTATGTTGAAAATTAAACTAATAAAAACATATTTAAAAAATAGCAGATTTTGGTTCATGAGCAGTTTTCATGCTAACTGTTGAAGAAATGCACACAAAATATACATACATAAGTAGAACATCTTATTTTTGCTGCAGTGACTTTAGACCTTAAGAACTAAAATGGGTTTTTTTATTAGGATCAGGGGAATCGTCAGAACAAAGAATACAGTGAGCATTGATTTTCTTTTGAAATGTTATCCTATTTCCAATTTCCAGACCCTTGTCTTGAATTTCCATATATTTGCCAACTATTTTTTGTGTCTAGGGAAGGAATAATGGAAGGAAGGTTTTCTGTTCCTTTATCCCTGGACTGCCTACTCAGTGATACTTATAATGGAAAAATCAAATACTCCTCATACTGAGTCTTCATTGTTTATTACTCTCTGATTAAATATATATTTTGACAAGGCAAGGAGACTTATTGTCTTCATCCTTTTTAGCATTTGTAAAAATTGCCAGTTATTATCAGATCAACTGCTAATGTAACACAATAAAGAACATTGAAAACCCTTGATTGAAAACCCTTTGGTTATAATCTTTGAAGATTTTCAAAATTTAAACACCCTGCAATATAGCAACTTATTTTACACACATAATTATAATAAATGCACCATGCAATGCTTTAAAAATTATTGGCAACTAGTTGAGCTTTTTTTCCTTTGCCTGTTACTTTCACTGTTGGAGGTCAGATTCAGAAACAGACTCTAAAATAACTTTAAAAAATATATTGTCAAAGCTTCGTAGGAATCTGTAGTTGCCTGTGGTGGTCTATCTTTTAGCTATACCCTTCGCTGAAGTGATTGATAAAGAAGTGTTAATATTTTTACTTGAAAATAGCCTTACAGGTGCCACTGTAGAAAACTCTTATTTTATAGATAAACTTAAGACAGTAAAGTTTTGCAGATGCAACAACTATCCACATTACATATAAAAAAAGAAGTTTGCATCCATATTGCACTAAATTACAAACCAGAAATAATGCTTTTAGAGAGTACAACCCACCTACCCCCTGGCATCTTTTTAATTATTAGTTAGGATGTGCAATTTTTTGGAAATAAACCAGACAATGACAAAAGAGCAGACCAAATAAGAATGTGATGATATGGAACTTGATTAATGGGTTCTTCCTTAGTTCTCCAATTGTTGACTTTCAGTGTGCAATGTACCATTACAACCTGAATCCCCCATTTGGCATCTTAGTGTGCAATTGCAAAATAGCAAGAAACAAGTCATGTTACAATGGAGAAGCAACAAAGACAAACTTATTTGGCACATTTTTCTATATATTTATCACATCAAAGTACAAAATGCTCATATAAAAAGAATGAGCATTATATACCATTCATTTAATAGTGTTGAAAGGTGTCAAAATGCCTTTCTTTTGAAGATTCGATTTTCCCACTAGGAGAGCTCCGGCACAAGGATACAGACAACTGCTTGAAAGTTGGATCTTTTTATTTTTCAGGAAGGCGGAGAACAGCGAGAAGTCTGCATTCCTGGGCTAGCTAGCTTCCCATGGTAAGTCCCTGGGTTTTTATACCCTTTTCTCCCTTTGTAAGTTGATTTTTTGTGTTTGTATTTGTGCCTAATGTTTCAAATCTTGTTTGAGTTTGTCTTTATTTCCGCCGGAGGGCAAACTCTGCGGGGTGGCCAGATTGTATTATTGGTTTTCTGTAATCTCTTTTAGCTTTAAGATAGTTTTTCATATTTGTTCTGTGGCAATCTCCTGTCTGTCCCTTTTGTAATTTATATTTTGTGTCTTTTGTCTGTTTGTTTTGCTTATTTGGTATGTCCTGTGTTTGTAAGGGTTTTCTAAATTATCTTTTCTTTCCTTTTCCTATTTGTCTAGTTTTCTTAATTACTTAGGCTTTTGTCTATAGGGATTCTTTAATACTTTTTATTTGATTCCTTTTCCTATGTAAGTTTGTTTTCTGGCTGACCTGATGTTCCCCTTGGGCTTTTCCTGCTTGAGTGACACTACTGCCTTTGTGAAGTTCCCTTTCCACAATAGTTTCCAGCAATTTAAGATATTTCAATCACTGCTCTAATTAGTGCTTTGGACAGTGAAAGCTGTACTCTTCTTTTTTATTTCCCCTTGCATACCTACACCAAAATATATAGGTCCATATTCATGGCTATTTCTACTTTTCAGATGTTTAATGAACAAGTTATTTTTCCACAAGCAATACTGGATTGGACATATTTTGATCCTCTGAAGATATAAGAATATAAAGGTGAAGTGTGTAAATGGTATATATTATATAAAAGTAGGATTTCCTAATACTTTTTTAAAACAAAGCAAAACAACTTTTTATGCCCTTGTGCCCAATGATAGATCTTCAAATTCATTAACAAAAATAATAGAAAAATCTAAACAGTACAATAGAAGACTATAGATATGTTCAAAAGTATGGCTCAGCAGATGTTTATACATTGCAGGTGTTATTATTTTGGCATCTTTTGGATGTTTAATTTTTAGTTTCTCCTTTTTTGATGTGAATGTTTCTAAAACATTGTCCCCATTCACACTGAGAGACAGTACAAAGATATATGAGAATGTCAAGAGGTGAGAAAGAGAGAAGCAAATGAATTTTGCACTGTTTTCAGCAGTTGTATTTTATGCTAAAGCATTGCATTAGAAAAACAAAGTTCTTGTACTGTGATGATTGTAGGCTTAGAATATTAACAGTGTCTGGATTCTATCAAGGTTTTTCAGTTTTAATGTATACTAAATTTCTACTACTGTTGCTGCAATCTTCTATTAAAGTGGTGATAAAGGCTGGAGTGTGTTCAGTTATGTTCAGAATAAAAAATTGGGGTCATTCTTTTAAGCAAAGGGCTTCCAGTTGATTTTTGGAGAATGCCTGTTCCTTTCTGCCCAATTTTACATGAATAGGTGTGCCACTCATGATTTTCCAATCAAAATCCTGCAGGGTCTTATTGACCAACTATGTACACTAAGTATGATAACTAGGGAGACAGGACAATGTATTACCATCTTATCAAAATAGTGATTTTGTTTGCAAGTTTATTTCACAGGTAGCGATGCTGACTAAAAGCAAACATAGTCATTTTGATCCATTGGAAAAATCATCACCATACTGGGATAATGCAGCAAAGTGTTGGAAGTAGCATGCTGTGAAGCACCGAGCTTTAGTTCTCCATTTCATTTTTAGGCAATACATATCAGAGCATAAATAGCAGTGGCTGAATTGTCCTGGAAGTAAAAGTGTTGAATTGAATTCAGTGGAAATTATCAGTTGAATCATTGTCTAATCAACTCATTCCAACAAAATTTTATACTGTCTACAAAAATCTTCAATGTAGAAAGTCATGGTTGGATAATGTGTTTATTAAGACTTGTATAATTAGGACAAAACTGAATGCAGAATTATTAATCAGATGAGGGTTTCGGTTTCTTTTAAAAGGACCAAAAAATAAATGATTTTTTTTTAAAAAAACATGTTTCTAGGTTTGAATTTATAATTACATCAATTGCAAGATAGTTATAAATTTTAGACTGCACTCTATCAGAAGGGATAATGTCCCAAAGTACAATCCATCCCCTTTCCCCCATCATCATATTACATGGACCAATCACGATCTGTACCAGTTTAAGATCCTTTTTCTATCCTGCACCACACTTAATAACCTTGAGCTAAGTAAAGAATTTTATTTTGTCTACTTAGAACTACTCAATTGAATCCTCCCTCTCCCACTCTCTCAGGCTATGTGGCAGCATGGAATATAGCTTCCAAAGCTGACAGGCATCCCCCCTTGAGAAGTTCACCTTCAAAAAGAGATGCACAAAATACAACCAGAGGTTAATGCAATGCACTTAACCCCCACTCCCCACCCCCAAGGGGACCCTTTGGTTTGTCATTGTTGATTTGGTTAACCAGTCTATGTGCATGTACATACAAACTTTTTAGCCAAGTAGCCTCTGACAAAGAGTAACCTTCCATAATACCAAATATTGTAATCTCCCTTGGTGCAATCTAGAATCGAGGATTTTCTTAATTTCATAATGTGTCTCACTCTGTATGATCTAAGGTTTGGGGGGAGCTGTTGGGATTGGTCTTAGATTTGATCCTACAGCTAGTTTCAATAGACTACTATGGAATACTGGGTGTATTTCCCCAAGAGCCAGTGGAGACTTAATTGGATTGTGACTGGATTAATTATTTCTGATATAGGGAATGGATCTAAGAATTTAGGCCCCAACTTCCTACTGGGAAGTTTCAATCTGAGATATTTAGTTGACAAAAACACTTTGTCCCCTAATGAATGGGGGTTGGAGGGACCTATGTTTGTCTGCCTGCTTTTTATATTCCTCAGCAACTTCAAATCCCCACCCTGGAGGAATACTCTCTGCAGGGGGTAATCTCATTTCGGGTTGTGGAGGGGAAGGGCTTGGGGTTTGTAACATACCCAATGTCAGCTGCATCTGCCATCTCTCCCTTGAAACTTGATCCTACCGGGCTGGGATGCTTTGCAGGCCATCTCCAACTGATGCCACAGTGAGGTCCCCTCCTCCTCTTGGACTAGGAAAAGTAAAGTTGGGCTTGTTAGGATCCAGTTTGCCTGGAGAGGTTGTGGCTGTGAGGCATAATTTTCCACCTTAAGTTGCTGGAGTTGTCCTGGGAATACTGCCAACAATTGGCTTTGGTGGTGTCTGATCCCAATGTTCCCCCCCGCCCCACTTCTCCATTCTGTAAAGGACTTGAGAAAGAGAGGCATTCAGGCAGCTTCTCCTCCAGTCTCATTCTTAGACCTTCGCTGAGTCTTTGCACTGCTCCAGATTAGAATCAGTTCCGGGACTCAGCACCCCTGACAGCCCCCTTTTTGGGGTTCTGGAGTTGGTTAGAGTTTTAAGATAGTGTCAACATTCCAGAAAACCTCCATTCCAATCAGAAACTCCTAGACAAGCATAATCTCTAAAGTATCTTTATTAAAATAGCACCTGGCACATCTGTGGAATCTCATAACTAAAAGTTTCCTGGACTTCCCACAATGTTCCAAACTACAGTCTGTTAGGAATATAAGTCATTTAACAGGTATTTGGGTTAGAAATATATAAACAAGGATAAACATTTTAAAACTGTATCTTTAAGAAAATGCAAAACTGTAATTGGGTGTGGTTTCTCAAACGGCCCTAAGATGGAGCCAGAAACCTGGGTTGTTTAGCCTTAGTCTGAGAAGAGAGTGTGAGTGAATCTCTGTTTCCTTCTGTTGGAGAGTATTGCCATGTTTCCTAATTGACTGGTATTTCTGGATTTGATGTAAGTCTGATACCGAACTGTTTTTGACACTGGACTTTGTTACTGGATTATCCCTGGATTGAAAACTGACTGATTTAACCTGTGAATGACTTTGGACTGCCTATTTTGAACTTTTTTTTAACCTTTATTGAAAGTAAAACCCTACATTTACTGTACAGTGTATCTGTATGCTGTGTGTGTATTATTCAAACGCTGTTCTCTATATGCTTCCCTGTATGTACTCATTCTCCTAACAGGGAATTGCCTCAACACAATCCATCCCCCTTTTCCCCATCATCACATCTCATGGACCAATCACGATCCATTCCAGTATAAGATCCTTTTTCCATCCTGCACCACACTTAATAACCTTGGACTAAGTAAAGAAGTTTATTTTGGCTACTTAGAATTATTCAATTGAATCACCACCCTCCCACTCTTTCAGGTTATGTGTCAGTATGGAATATGGCTTCCAAAGCTGACAAATCTATTCATTTCTGCACATTCAAATATTTTTTTCAATTACTTTTTCCTCTATCAGTATCTTATAACTTTTCCAATTTTGAGCAAATACAATTCTAGCTGCTGTTAATACATGTATAATTAAGTATATATTTTTTCTTTACTCTAACCTTAAGATACCATCAGGGCGACTTCCGGCAGTGAAGTTGCAGCAATCCGGGGAAGAGAGATCAGGCTCTGTCTCTTGGACTTGATCTTTTGCATTAGGAACCCAATCAGAGGGTCATGTTTTCTTGGAGGGAGACATGATAAAGAGAGGAAGCTCGGAGGACAGTGTGGTGGTGATCAATCACCCACTGGAATGAAGGGAAACCTTGCAAATCCTAAACAAAAGTGTCATTCATATTAATATGGCTGACCAGAAGCTGTGCCAACCACCAGACTGGGAAGGAGAAGATCGGCAAAGCATGGCATCGGACAAGAGTTTGGGAGCCATAAATGCAGTAGAATGGGAGGAGAGAAAGTCCTAAGATCAGCTGGCAACTGAAGAGGCTCAGATGGAGAGAGATGGAAGATCTCAAAGGACAGCGGCTAAAAGGCAGTAAGAGCAGTATCGCAAGGGAAGAAGAGTATAGCTGGAAAGGTTTGGACTGAGAATAAGGATGTGCAGAGAGAGAGAGAGAATAAGTGAAAGTATAAGTGAAGAGAGAGGTGGAAAGAATGGTTGGATAAAGGACAGGGGAGTTGGAGTTGGAGGAAGGGATTCACCCTGAACATACAGAGAAAAGAGACCAAGTGGTTAAGTGAACTAGCAATTTGAAGGGAGGAATTCAGCAGAATAGCTAGAAGGAAAGGGGAAGTGAAGAAGAAGAGTGAAGGTGCAGAGAGCCTTTTGTGAAGACAGGATTGATTGGAAGAAATAGGACAACTAAAAGTAAGAAAGCTGAAAAGAACTATTTGAACAATATTTAACAACTGAAACAGAGAAGGAAGGAACTCTTGTGCTATGAGACTGAACGGCCGATACAACAGATGATGGGAAAGCTTAACAGGAAAGGAGACAGCAATATTTACATTTAATAAAGAACTGGGAAAATAAGGTGTAAAGCAAAATATCTGACCCACTATCTATGTTTATACTGTTTATTTGATAGTGCTTAAGGTTGTAACATTTATTTAGAATACAAAACTTGAAAGTATATGATAGAGTGAAATAGGAATTGTTGTTTTTGATTTGAATATATTTTGATTTGAATATATATAGTTTTGATTTGAATATATTTGGTTTAAAGAGAGTAAAATATATTTAGTGTATAAATTAAAGTGAGTATTAAAGTTATTACTACTCTTAGACTATATAGAGGATTGTTTAAGCTAACTTAATTAATTATCAATTACCAAATAATATAAAGTGTTAAATAATATTGTAATTAACTACAAAGTAATGATATTATATTATTTAAAGTGGGTATAAAATATAAGATATAAGATAAGATATAATTTAATCATGTCATATTACTTAAAGTGGATATAAGACTGTGACATAAACAAATGATACATTGAACAGTTTTGATTGTAGTATTAAATATTAAAAGAAGGGAATAATTGAAAGGTTGGAAAGAGAATCATAAAACATTACTGAGAAGTTGGTGCAACTAGGTGAAAATTAAATGGATGGTAGAGTGGAAAAAGCTATATAAATTAATAAAAATGACAACTACCACAACAGTTGCATGCATGGGAAAGAAAACACCTTCAAACCCCTCTTTGGCATCAGCATCACCTTCGGGACAGAGAGCAATTGACACAATGTTAGGAGCAGAAAAAGCAAGCAACCCAACCAATACACAGATGATGAAGACAATACTTCTGATGATTCAAGAAACAATGCTTAAGATGCAAGAGACTAAAAACCATAAAGAAATGAGAAACAATATGCACAAATTAGAAAATAAATTAGGTGAAGTCCAACAAATAATGGAAAAAAATGAACAAAGAATTATAGTGGTTGAAACTAGAATAGAACAGACTGAAAAAAATTTGGAAGTAGTAGATAAAAAATTAGTAGTCATAAATAAATATCTAGAGGAATCCATTATAAACCTAGAAATAGAATGCACTGCCTTTTATCTACACTTTCAAAATGTGTCCAAAGATAAAGATGAAGACCTGAAAACAATCATGGTGGAAATAATAGCAGAAGCTATTGGAAATTGGGAGATTGGAGAGATCTAAAATGACATAGACGAAATCTGTAAACACTAATTACACCAGGCGTCATAAATTGCCAAGGGAAATACAGATAAGGTTTACGAAAAAAAAACCAGTAAGAGACAAAGTATACAAAACAATGAAAGATGAAGTCACGACTTATAAAGGTAAAGAAATACAGACACTAAAACAGATACCTAGAAGAATTAGAGAACAATGGAGAGACTACCATTTTCTTACAACACATCTAATAAAACATAATATAACATTCAGATGGCTTATCCCAGAAGGCATGCTAATAACCGGCAAAGCAAAGAAACTCAGAATAAATGGTCTAAAGAAAATGCAAGACTTTTATGACAAACTGATGATAATAGAAGGGAAACTGGGTAGTAAGGAAGAGTTAGAAACCAGAAGCCAGGAGGAGGAACAATTGGATGAAAAGGACTCAGAACAAGAAGAAAGAAACAAGGATGAAAAAGAACAGAGTGAAGGAGAGGGTATCAGAATGAGAGCACAGAAGGAAAATAGAACAAATAGAAGACCAAGACTACAATATAGACAATAAGATGGAAGCAGAAATAAAGTTGCTATCCATAAATATGTTTTAATATAATTTTTTTTGGGTTTTCACAAAAACATAATACAAATAAAACATCTTTTTTGAGAATAGCATGGTCCCGGGTTATCACGTCTCCATACAGACACAAACTCAATTTCATATTCATCTTTGTGTTCTATTCCATATCTTATTACTATTTTAACATTTTCTCCATAATATTTCCCCTCCCTTGGTTTTCTCAGCTTTATTTTTAATTGTCTCATGTCTAAATTCAATATATATCTTTTTCTAAGTTTCAATGTCTTTCTAATCATAGTTATACTTTTGCCCTGTTTCAATTTTATATTATCTTTCCTCATTAAATAAATTTCCCCCTGTAGTTACTAATTAGAGTATGACAACTTTATATCTTTTAATTTTATCCATTCAACTCTTATTTAAACTTCAATTTATACCTTTAGAATTATAACATTCAATATAGTACATAACTTCCAATTGAATTCTGATTGGTACATTCTTAAAATATACACTATGTTCTTAATATATCTAGATTTAGATCTAGATCTAGATCGATCGATCGATCGATCGATCGATCGATCGATAGATAGATAGATAGATAGATCGATCGATAGATAGATAACCAATGCTCAAAACTGGAAAGTGGAGTGTAATCCCACAGATAATATGTTAATTTAAAAAATTATGGATTGTGTGGGAATGAATAAGCTTACTATGGAATTGCAAGAGAAGAAAAAAAGAGAATACTATACGGTCTGGGAGAATTTATATGTTTGGATAGATAACAGGAATAATAGATAATATATAATGTAAATATGAATGATGTATATATGTATATAGATAGGAATAACAAAAGATGGAAAAAGCCAATACCACAATGTGTTGTGAAGATTGTAAACATGATTTGTTTTTTCTTTTTAAACTGCAAAACTTTAATAAAATTTATTTAAAAATAAATAATTTATGTTATTTAAGGTTAAAATCAGAGGTGGTATTCAGCAGATTCTGACCAGTTCTGGAAAACCGGTAGGGAAATTTTGAGTAGTTTGGAGAACCGGCAAATACCACCTTTGACTGGAGATTTTACAGTATTCTTCCTCTGCCACGTCCACCAAGCCACACCCACAGAACTGGTAGTAAAAAAATTTGAATCCCACCACAATAAACTCATCAGTAGATTAAATTTGATTCAGAAACATATTGGTAACAATCAGGTTGATAAACTATTGTCATCAGCTTTACCAAGCTTCCACAGGAAAGTGTATGACTGTATTGTAATACAGGCCTATACTTATTGTAAATCAATCTCTATTTAATCTAATATAAATTTAACCAGGACATTAAAAATTACAGCTCAGCCTGCTTTCAATTTTTTCAGTTAGATTGTCAAAATGAAAAACCAGGCAAAACAATCAACCTTGATAAGCTTTCATTTTACAGAAGAAATTCCAAGTTTTGCATTTCGTATTTTAGGGAGTAGCTCTGGTCTTGTCAGATGCAAGTAAACAGGTGCTTTATTTCTTGATTGAGTTGAGTTCAAAGCACTAAAAATTTATTACATGCTACCTATATACAAGAATCTGGTCTACTAATCAAGACAAATTGTGGCAAGATAAGAGTAAATGAAATTCATGGGGACTGGACTTAGTCTCTTGTGGGTGTGTAATGATTCCAAACTGATGACATATTTGACCCTGCCTTTGTGCTCTGACTGGTCATCTCCTATATATTTCATGCTCTTATTCAAGTTTCCTCACTCATAATATTTTCATTTCATATGAATTAAATGTTACTTTATATTATTGTTCATTCCCAAACTGCCATCAGTATTCATAGCTTCCTTGGATAGTAAATAATAAACAATATTTTGTGAAAGGGGAAAATATTTTGATGACACAGGTTTATCTGCAGAAATGCCCTTAATAGAATAGAATAGAATAGAATAGAATAGAATAGAATAGAATAGAATAGAATAGAATAGAATAGAACAGAACAGAACAGAACAGAACAGAACAGAACAGAACAGAACAGAATAGAATAGAATAGAATAGAATAGAATAGAATAGAATAGAATAGAATTCTTTATTAGCCAAGTATGATTTGACACACAAGGAATTTGTCTTGATGCATATGCTCTCAGTGTACATAAAAGAAAAGATACATTCATCAAGAGTCAAGAATCATAAGGTACAACACTTACTAATAGTCATAGGGTATAATAAGCAATCAAATCATAACTAGGAAACAGTCAATAAAAATCATTAGGATACAAGCAACAAGGTTACAGTCATACAGTCACAAGTGGGATGAGATGGGTGAAAGGAAGGATGGGAGGATTAATAGAAATAGTAATGCAGACTTAGTAAATAGTTTGACAGTGTTGAGGGAATTATTTGTTTCACAGAGTGATGGCATTTGGGGAAAAACTGTTCTTGTGTCTAGTTGTTCTGGTGTGCAATGCTCTATAGCGTCATTTTGAGGGTAGGAGTTGAAACAGTTTATGTCCAAGATGTGAGAGGGCTATAAATATTTTCACAGCCCTCTTTTTGACTCGTGCAGTATACAGGTCCTCAATGGAAGCCAGGTTGGTAGTAATTGTTTTTTCTGCAGTCCGAATTACTCTCTGAAGTCTGTGTCTGTCTTGTTGGGTATAAGAGAACAAAACCAGACAATTATAGAAGTGCAGATGATAGACTCAATAATTCCTCTGTAGAAGGAATTATTAACATTTTTTAAAAATAAGATCAATTTAATTTTAAACTAATTTGGGGAATAAAGGATTGCAATAAAATTCTTTATTTCCATTTGTTAAGCTACAGTTGTTAAGTACCTACACATTGATGTGGTGTACTTAATGAAAGGGTCCTGCTTATCTGATTCAAAACTCTCAATTTTCCTAAAGGTTAGACTATGTTTATTTAGCAGAGCTTTTTTTCCCAAGTGTGGGATCCTGTTTTTTCAATTCTGTCTCCAAAGCTCATATATCTTTATATTAGTTATCTTCTTGTATTAATAATATGCATAGTGATCACTTATTTGATGATCATCATAGGATTTGCCAGCCATCAACAGCTGCTAATGATGATCATAGTCATTCTAAATCAAGGTCATTCTGAAGAAGTCATCGTCTAGCCACAATTATCCATGCTTCATTAACATTCAAATGGCATCTTTTCAGGTTTTATACATGGGATCACCATTAAAGACCAACTGGAATTTAAAGTTAATTAAAAGTATGTTTACTATATACCAGATCAAAATTAGTTATGTTGAATGTAATAATATTCCAGCTCTGGAAAATCTTGAATGTGTTCTGCATAGCCAGATCTTTTAACCTGAATTTTTCAAAACAATTTTTGAAGTTTACTTTTAACTTAAAGGAGATTATTTATTCGTGGCTACTTGTATGTTTGGCTATGCTTTGTCATCCTTTATATTTATTTGAAACCACCTTATATTTTTGGTAGAGAAAACATTATTTAATAATGTTTTGACTTTTTAATTATCAAGCTGTTTTGAGGATAGAATAATAATTAAGGCATATTTCAAATTCTAAAACAGAATTTTCATCTATACAAATTTCAACAATTGGGCCTTATTAATGTAGTGATATCAGATTTGACTTTCAATGTGTTATTTTCAATGTGCCTATTTTCTGTTCATGTTACTGAGAAACTAGATGATGCCTATTAATTAGGAAGAAAAGGGCCTAAGAATTTGAATAATGAATATAAATAAGAAAAACAGACATTGATTTAGAGTGACAAAAGAAATAATATATAAGAGTTTTCAAACAACCATTTATAAATAGATCACTAACTCCCCCCCCAAAAAAAAGTGTGTCTGTATCCCAGGAACAAATTATCATGTGGAAACATTACCACATAATACGCTCTATTTTCAAATATGTGTGCCATTGGGATGCAACATTTCTCACCTAATTAGTTGGTGTTGTCATTATTTTTCATTATTTTTCATTTTATTTTATATATTTTTTTATTTTTTACATACAATAAATTCATTCCATTTCAATCATGTGTCGATTAGGTACATATTTCATGTGCTTAACTATTCACATTCCCATATATTTCATATAAGTAATATCCAGTATATCTATTACACTAGTTTCTCCTATTACTTTATAAATCCATGTAATCCCTTCTAATTTATTTTATTTTCTAACCATGAATAAAACAAATCTCATACATTATAATATTCAGATTCTTCTTTTTCTTTGATTTCTAATGTTAATCTATTCATTTCTGCACATTCAAATATTTTTTCAGTTACTTTTTCGTCTATCAGTATCTGATAACTTTTCCAATTTTGAGCAAATATAATTCTAGCTGCTGTTAATACCTGTATAATTAAGTATATTTTTTCTTTATTATCACCTTCACGTACCATTCCTAATAAAAATATTTCAGGCTTCAATCTATATGTTGTTTAATCATTTTCCCAACCATGTGTGTATTTTAGTCCAATATCTTTTAGCTTCTCTACAGTCCACCACATATGGTAATATGTTCCTGGTATTTGATGACATTTCCAACATTTAGTTGATTTATCTTTGAACATTTTCGCTAGTTTTGCTGGTGCTAAGTGCCATCTGTAAAATATCTTATACAAATTTTCTTTATATGCTGTTGATATTGTCAATTTATTATTCCTGTCCCATAACTTCTGCCATTTATCAAATTCTATAGCATATCCAAAGTTTTTTGCCCTTGCTTTCATTGTTTCTTTAACTTGTTCATCTTCCAACTTAACACCTAATGAGTAACAATATAATCTTTTAATCAGTTTATAATCTGTTCCTGTTAATATTTTATCCAGTTCTGACAACTCTTTATTACTCCCTTCATCTTTAATGTCTTTTTCATACCTTGATTGTATTTGTGTATACGAATACCAATGTATCTCTAATCCTTGTGCATTCAATTCTTGTTTTGAGCTCAGGATTCTGCCATATCACTGCAACATCAGCTCCACCCTCCATTTTTTGTATTGTTTACACTTGTAATTTATATTTCTTCCAGTTGAAGAATATTGTGGGATCAAAATCAGAGGTGATATTCAGCAGGTTCTGACCAGTTCTGGAGAACCGGTAGTGAAAATATTGAGTAGTTCGGAGAACCGGTAGTGGAAATTTTGAGTAGTTCAGAATACCATCTCTGACTGGCCCTGTTCCCATCTATTCTCTGCCTCCCGAATCCCAGCGGATCAGCTGCGTCTTTTTTTATTGTCCTGCACAGAAGAATGGAGCTGGAAAGTAGATTAGTGGGGTGGGGAGGGAATAGGGAATGGGTATCCTTCCCCTGCCATGCCCACCAAGCCATGCCATACCCACCAAGCCATGCCCACAGAACCAGTAGTAAAAACAATCCCACTACTGGTCAAAATGTTCCAGGAGAACATTTTGATTCCACACTAATGTCAATTATATGAATGGAATTAGAAAAAGATGGACTATTTTGAGAGAAATTACAGAAAATGGGAAAGGCACATCTTTCATGTAACTTCTGTTAACGCCTTTTTGACTATGTAGTTACAGTGGGTTCTAGCACTTAGATCATTAGAGATGAGTACTCCAAGATCCTTGACAGAGTTTGGATCATCAATAAGGTCTTGACTATTCAGCCTGTATTTTATTTTCTGATTTTTGTGCCAATATGTAGGACAGAGCATTTATTTGTTGAGATTTGAAGTTGCCATTTGTTTGACTATTCTGATACATAGTCAAGGTCTTTTTGAAGGGTAGCAGTATTGTCTAGCAGTATTGAATAGCTTTACATCATCAGCGAAGAGAATGCAGTTGCTCTTGATATAATCACTGTTGTGTATGCAATATGATTAATAAAGTATGAGCTTGGAGTAAGTGCAGGGTTCTGGCCCTGCACTTCTGATTGGATATTAAGCGGCCGGACCGGATTGGCCCATTCCGGGGAATCCGATTGGCCCTAAACAGAGAGTTCTTATTGGTTATAAAAGCTAGCATTCCTAGCTTGTTATTGGTTGAAACGTTACAAGGCTTGCCTATATAAGGCGGGGTTTATTGCTGTTATACTGAGAAGTCACGATGTAAATAAAGAGCTGAAGTTCACCGTTCAGAGGCTTGTCTCCATTCCTTCTCACCCATGCTCAATACTTAACACTGGTGACAAGGATGGGATATGGAGACATCTGAACCAACGGAACCAGGAAGAAGCACCAAGCACGTGACAGACGGCACCAACAACGGAACCATGTCCGGTGGCATTGTACCACCCGCTCCATTCAATCCAACACAAGAGGACTGGGAGTCCTACATGGATTGCTTCCAAATGTTCCTAGAAACGAACAATTTAAAGGATGCCACACCAGGAAAAAAATGGGTGGTGTTCCTAACGCATTGCGGTCCAATCGTATTTAAGATGGCTAAAGCACTAGCCAAACCCTGAGAAGTGAAGGCCTTGGATTGGGATGACCTCGAACCCATTCTGAGAGGCCACTACGCTCCAACCGTGCCTACGCTCGTGAGATGCCACAAGTTTTATCAAAGGAGCCAGCCGAAGGAAGAAAGCGTGGCCGACTTCGTAGCAGACCTCCGAAATTTGGGAGGCCTTTGCGGATTCACCGATTTAGAAGAGGCACTAAGAGATCGAATAGTTCTGGGACTAGATTCACCGGGCCTTCAAAGCAAGCTGATGGTGAAAGGCGACATAAGCCTTGCCGATGCCATTGCGGATGCTGCGGCGACGAAAGCCACCAAGAAATCCGCTGCCCAACTGCACCGAAACCGTACTCCAGCACAACAACAGACAGGCGACCTTTTATCCAAGTCAGAAGGGCATTTTTCAACGACCCACCATGAGGACCTCTCTTCGTCATCAGACAGTGACGAAGAAGGGGTCCACCGATTGCGGTCCAACCGGGACCATCGTCCGAAGCCCCTACACCCTTGTGCTGGCTGTGGAGCCGACCATGCCAGGTCCGAATGCAAATTCCGTGATGCACTCTGCCATGAGTGCGGGAAACAAGGCCACATTGGACGGGTCTGCCGCAGCTTGCCAGGACCCAGCCAGGCCTCAAAAGGGGCTAACTATCGCCAATCGACAGGAAACCGTCCT